>PITA01006721.1:0-97611 GCA_004023965.1 Spilogale gracilis
GCTCTTGAGCAGACAATGGCTACTTCATAATTATCCTCACCAAGAACACTGTAAATCAGTAACTGCCTTTCTGCATATTTTTTGGGTTTTCCTCGGGTGTAATAGGCTGGACCAACAAGGACTCCAGAAAAGACACCTGTTCCTGTCAAGAACTGACAAGGAATAAAAACAAAGAAAGAGGATACGGCCACGTCCCCTCAGGTTCACACACAAAATAAAAATTTTCTGCTTATTTTTTCTTTTCTTTTCTTTTTCTTTTTTTTTTCCTGCTTATTTTTGATTGCTTGAGCTTTCTTTAATCCTCTTCTTTATTACCTAACACATCCAAGTATGTCTAGAGATGAGGTCTAGAATTACCAGAAGTCACAGGCTGCCAAGAATATTTTGTGTCTCTTAATATAGGTTTCAAAGACTAATTAAGGAGGAGTGCAGATAAAAATAGTAATTATTAACAATAATAAAAATTTTTCTCTGTGTGTGCATAAAGAGTCTACAAGTAAATTTTATAGAAAATAATAAGAAGAAATTTCAGCAAAAATAACAAAAATGCTTTCCAGGGTAGTAAAAACCACAATACTTATTTTCTTTCATGACAGTTTCATCCCACAACTCTCTAACATTTTAAAAGGTGATATATTTGCTTACAAAAGTATTACAAAAACATTGTTTTCATATTTGCTCAAGTTTCTTAAAAGGCTATTTGTTTATTTAGTCATCGTGCCCATGATTTCTTAAATGTGACTTCAGCCTGGGTGGTTTCTTCAGAATTCATGCTGGATTCAGGGATCCTTTGAAATTGCTATAAATAAGGGAAGTGTGAATTGTGTGTCCATAAGGAGCCTAAAATCAAATGTTCTGAGGCCATGTCTTGTGTCCAAAATAAAGGGAGTCATTGAGGGAACGGAGACTTTGTAAGTGCTTTCCTTTTTCCTTTCTCTTAGGTCTCTCAGACCCACTGGAGAGCCCAGCCTTTTCCTTGGTTCATTTCAGGAACTCTTTTACCACTGACTTTGCTGGGCTTTGAAAGGCCTGGGGAAGACTTCTTCAGATTTACTGGATCAGAAGCAAGGATACAGCTTGTTTTTCCAAAGTTTTTTTAAAGCGATATATTTAGGGTGCTTGAGAGGAAAGAATTGGCCAGTCCTTTATTTATCTTCCTAACAGGTGCAGCCCGGGCAGTCATAAATGCAGGCTACTGAAAAAGAATGATTTTGCCAAGTATTAAGCCTCTCTGGTGTGCATTTGCCTCACAGAGTATTCCTTCTTACAGCAGAGAGCTCAGCTCTCCCCTACCCATCTCTGTTCAGTGTGGCAAAATTTTTTCAGGGCAGAAAAATAGCATGCTATTCATTCATACAACTTCTTTATTCCTCATCCAAATCAACAACTTGTCCTAAATGAATCACTTCAAATTTGGAGGAAAATCATTGCCCATGATCAAATAGCTCCTCCCTCTTCTCCCAATCTTTCCCTTACTTCCTATAAATTAACTCTCCCTCAATTTGAATGAAAGGTAGTATTCTATATATATGACATTCTCCCCCCGAAATTTATTTTGGTGTTTGAAATACACCATCCAGTCTCACGCAGGTAGAACTTGAAGGTCAAGGAGTAAATCTGAGAGGGAGGTTTGCCATCAGCAGGGCACCTTTTCTGATGGTGACTAAGCCTTGGGCAATGCTGAGGAATAAGCAAGAGGTAATGAAGCCTGCTCTATATTCAGATAGCTTTGGGGTAGAAGTTTAAAATGTGATAAAATCTCTAGGGACCAAGAAAGAAATATAAAGCAAATGAAAAATTCCTATGGACCGCAAGAAATTTTTTCTCCATTACCATGTTCCCATCTATTCGTACTGAAAAAGGCCAAGAAGTTTTTGACAAATATATCTTGTATATTGATATGACAAAAGAGTCCGTAGCAACAATGCCATACCTTTGATTCCTGGAGTTATCAGAATGGTCCCTTAAAGTTATGGTCATAACTGAACCTATGTTTTTTCATATGTTTGAATTTTTAAGATCTTAAATGGAAGATAAAAAGGCTAGTGTCTCTCCCAAGGTTTTATGAATCACACCCAAGCACCAACGAGAACTTAAACCTTTTCCTTATAGGTTAAGTACATGAAATATAATAGGGCCTGATATACCACATAACAAAAAGTGAAATTCATCTTAAGGCCTCAATTTTGTATTTTAGAAGATAATTTTTCTAAGTCCTATAGATTGTGATAGTTAACAACTAAGTATATTAAAGAACCAGATTTTAATGATCACATACTGCAGAGATAGAATTCTGAAGAAATAATTTTTGTGGATTGAAAAGCCATTTATAGTATTTTTAAACAATTAGAGATCCTACCACTGAAGAATTTTCTAATTTCTAATTAGAAATTTTCTAGTTTCATGTTGATAGAAAATACGTTTTGACAGGAAGAGAAATTTCTAGTGAGTGGTGATTTCTTTACATAGTAGAACCCAGAGGCAATGAACCATGAGGGCTTTTAGAACAGGATCCCTGAACACTTACAGTAAGTGCTCAATTAATGGCTGATACATAAATACATGTATCAGTAAGGCCTTCTGGGAGAGTCCCACAAATCTGAAACTTCCGCCCATATCCTGTTACTATTTGATTAGAATAACTTAATTTTGCTAGACCTTAGGTTCTGCATGACTCCCTAGTGCAAGACAGGCCTTTTATTTTGAACTGACAGTACAACTACTACAGTTCTATAATGAATAAATATACAACTGATGAAGGTGTAAAGGAGGGAATGGGAAGTGGCACTCCTTAAAAATAAGGCCTTCTTTCTCCAAAAGGGGTTACTGAGCCATCCAGAGTATTTTCAAGAGTCTAAATCAGGACTGACAAATTACTTCCATTAGACTTCCTCCTTGAAGGCCAAAGTTACACCTGTCCTTCCTCTACCTGCTTAGAAGATTTTAGTTCTCCAAGACCCAACATGAAGCTCCCAGAATATAGCTACTGTAGGTTGGGAGGGAGGTGGTTAAGAGAGACAGCTTTTACAGGTGCTGAAGCTCAGCCTTTTTGAGGAATTGCCAGGTCATCCTGGATCATAGGCCCATAGACCCTATCAAGATTCACAGAAAGGGGCACCTGGGTGGATCAGTTGGTTGGGTGACTGCCTTTGGCTCAGGTCATGATCCCGGAGACCCAGGATCGAGTCCCACATCGGGCTCCCTGCTCAGCAGGAGGCCTGTTTCTCCCTCTCTCACTCCCCCTGCTTGTGTTCCCTCCCTGGCTGTTTCTCTCTGTCAAATAAATAAAATATTAAAAAAAAAAAGATTCACAGAAAGTGGTAATGTCCTTCTGGGCATGGTTTTCCCAGCCAGAGAGGAGATATAAGGAGATCTATAGGAACTGGAGGAATCTGTCCCCTGGGAGGGTTTCTGCCAATAGTTTAAAATGACTCTGAAGAATTGGTCTGGTGGCATGTTTTATTCTTGAGGCTATCTTCCAGAGGATGCTTTTATGGAAAAAATCCACCCCCCATGAAAATGAAATCAGTTAGAAGAAGGCACAAGGACCAGAATAGTTCCTGATTTGCTATACTCCTTACTTCTTAATGGAAACACTATTAAAAGGCAATGATTTGGGGAATGGGGAATGAATCTTGGAACACTGGAAAAAAAAATTTAAGTAACACTAAAAAAAAAGAAAGGCAATGATTTCACCAGAAAAATTGTGTAAGGTACAGTGCCTTTAAGAATCAGTTCTGCTGATAGGTAAACAAACAAATAAATCCCTGTACTTCCTCAAACAAGTTTAAATATATCAGTAACTCTCTTTTTATCCCCACTATCCAAATTTAAGTGAACTGAAGAATTTATGAGTATAAAATTACTGTCCTGGGTGGGGGGTACTCTGACACACAATATCAACAGTGTTTTTATGGCAAAAGATGATCCTGGGGACTTTAGTATCTGTACTGATTTATTCAAAGGAAAAAATAAACAGTCTTTGGGGGGTATGTTGAAGTTAAAGATAGATCTTCCTCTTTGTAGCTCTAAAATTTAAAGCAGAGTGGGTCAGATTCAGTTGTCAGACCAAGAGTAAAACTTCATCACCTCTAGCAATCAGAATAATTTAATTAGTTTTATAGGCTCTACAGTCTGTCGTCTTATTTATTAGTTTTTCAGCTTGTCATTTTTGATGGAGCATTAAAATAACATATACAAATTCATCCACTAAATGCAGGACAATTAAAACAATATTCTGTCCTTAGGAAACTTAGAATGCATCTCATCCAAATAAACCTGGAAGAGGCTAGTCAAGTGACAGATCAAATAAAAAGGACACTTAATACACACGTAAATCATTTGCATTACAAATAAGGCACTTTAGTAGGGTTGGACTCACTGCCTGATAGTTGGGATTAAGTTCCCATATTAATGCATGCATTTGGTGTGGTTATTTCGGGCGGAAGACTTCATCCATCAATGCCCTCCACCACTAAGTAAAGCCAACCTGTAAACTGATCACCACAGCCTGTCAACACTGGTTACTTAATTACATAAAGAAAATATATTTCAAAGACTTTTGATAATTTGGGTAGTATTTCAACTTCAGATTCAATGTCTAGCATCTTTTTCAAGGGTCTTCAAAAACAATGGTTAAAAGCAGTTTTAAGAATTAAAATTGAAAATACTAAATACCATTTTTATTGCTTTCTGCTCATCTCTTTTTGTTTTTGTTTTATTTGCAGAAGTCAAAAAATAAAGATTCAGTAAGTACTAATGAAGACTAATATGAACGAAATAATATTTTAAAAAGACGTTTCTACTAAAAATTAAACTCAAGGTACTTGTTCTGTTAATTTGGGTTTTTCATTAGTTATTTTAGTAACTTCTCATTCCAATTTATTCATATTGCTAATTAGTAGTTTTCAAATACTGATTTTTTTCATAGAAAGGAGAAACTATTTACTGAAGGAAACATTTCTTCTAATGAAGAATATTATGTTCAGTGTGATTTTTAAAAGTCTACATATTATAAACATGCCTACAACAAAACAAAACTCATTAAAAATGCAACCTAGCCATGATATTCCGAGACATTCTCTTTTACCAAGTTGTCTGATTTTTTTTGCATGCAAGAATTTAGCAATATAATAAGTAATAAAGTTTCAAAACACTGATAAAAATAAAAAATACCTGTATCTGTATATCTGTATATTTTAAGTGTCTTTCCATGAAAAATTGTAGCAAATCTAGAGATATTGTCATAAATTCTTTTTTGAAATTTTGATCAAAGTTATTAACTAAGAAAGTGCTGCAAGCCCCTCCTACCCCAAATTGCAAATACATGGTGAATACTAAATACTAAACCTAAGAGAATGCAATCTGTTCATCATGAACAATTAACATCTTTATATGATACTTTGAGGATCCCTTTCAACTGAATGATAAAATTATAATTTAATCGTTTTAGTCACTGTATCTTCATAAACCATTTGTATCAGATATTTTTCAATCCGTTATACTTTTTCTATATTTTGCCTCTGGTCTATTTATTCTAAAAGATCTTTTTCTTAAATCACAGTGGCTCTATTACCTTATATTCTGTTGAAGAAATAAACATACTTTATTAAAAAGTACAACAAAGATTTATGGATGTGTCTTACCCTCTTTCTTAGTGGGTTCTGGCATGACCACAAGAAAATGTTATTCTCCCAAGAGTCTGTTCCCCTCCGACACCGGTTGACAAAAACCCCACAAGCAGTCAGAGAGGGTGCAGGTCAGCGTGACAAGCAGCTGGGGAAAAGTCCAGGGCTTTTATACGCTGTCTGCACAGTGATCACGTTGGCACCTCCCTTTCTTCAACACAAGGATGCTGGAACTTGACAGCTATGAGGACCTTTCTCACATCTGTTGTCTGCACTCTGCTCTCTCGCCTACTGGAAGGAATCTCCTGTCCATCTCATGTGGCTATGAGAACACCTCTAACTTTCTAAATTCAGCTGCAGTTTCGTGTTCCTTCTTACTTTCCTCTTTCTGACAGAGGCATGTGTTGACTCAGGAGCACAGAATATTTGTCAGATGATAAAAAATTAAAGATCATAATATGCTCATTCAACATATAGCTTAATTTTCACTAAGATGATAAGGAAAAAAAATCTCTATGTTTAGAGAACAATTTTATGCTCCCATTAGCTTTTCGTATTCCTCTGTTCTTAACTATTGGTTTTAATTGTCTTCTTCTTTTTTTAAAAGATTTTTTTTTAATTTATTTGACAGAGAGAAACACAGTGAGAGAGAGAACACAAGCAGAGGGACTGAGAGAGGGAGAAGCAGGCTTCCTGATCAGCAGGAAGCCCGATGTGGGGCTCGATCCTGGGTCTCCAGGATCATGGCCTGAGCTGAAAGCAGTCGCCTAACCAACTGAGTCACCCAGGCGCCCCTAATTTTCTTCTTCTTAAGATTTTTGATTTATTTCTTTGAGAGAGAGAAAGAAGAATGAGAGAGAAAGAGAGCACAAGTGGAGAGGAGGGACAGAAGGAGAAGGAGATACAGACTCCTTGCAGACCAGGGTAGCCTGATGCGGGGCTGGATCACAGGACCCTGGGATCATGACCTGAGCTGAAGGCAGAGGCTTAACTGACTGAACCACCCAGGTGCCCTGGTTTTAATTTTCTTTCCCATTTTTATGAACATGGTAACATTAACTTGTCAAGCCAAATTTCTTTTTTTAAAATATTTTATTTATTTGACAGAGAGAAACACAGCCAGAGAGGGAACACAAGCAAGGGGAGTGAGAGAGGGAGAAGCAGGCTTCCCACCAAGCAGAGAGCCCAATGTGGGACTCGATCCCGGGTCTCCAGGATCATGACCTGAGCTGAAGACATTGCTTAACCAACTTAGCCACCCAGGCACCCCCCAAATTTCTTTTTTTAAGACTTTATTTATTTATGACAGGGAGAGAAGGAGAAGCAGAATCCCCACTGAACAGAGTGCTCCACTTGGGGCTTGATCCCAGGACCCTGAGATCATAATCTGAGCTGAAGTCAGATACCTAGACACTTAACCAGCTGAGCCACCCAGGCTCCCTATCAAGCCAAATTTCAATACTGATGATCCTGTCTCATTTTCTTCCCCAAGAATAGCAAGTGTTTCTGTTGAGGAATACATAGCATTTACTTTTCTCAAGAAACATCCTTTAAAAATATTACAGTGCATATAAAAGTATGAAGTAACAATATATGCTACAACACAGGTGAAACTTGAGAGTGATATGCTAAGTGAGAGAAGCCAGGTGCGGAAGACCACACTGTACAACTCCATCAGTATGAAGTGTCCATGTTAGGCAAATCTACAGAGTCAGAAAGTGAATTAGTGGTTGGGGCCTGAAGGGAGCTGGAATTGGGAGTCACTGCTAATAGATATGGAATTTCTTTGAGGGATGATGAAAATGTGTTCCAGAATTAGGCAGTGGTGATGGTTGTACAACTTTGTGGTTATATTAAAAGCCAAGGAATTGTACACTTAAAAATATTTGGGTCATGAGAAAAGATAGACCAGTAGCCATTGTCTTCCTTTTGGACAGCGAGCAGACACATAAATGTAAACTCACATATTGGCAGACTGTATCAGATCTGGCCACTTTCTCCCAAAACTCTCACAGAACTGACAGAGAAATATGAACTATCACTTAATATCTAGTTTAGTAAGAACTAAACTAACAAAGACACCTTGCTTTCTTTGTCTCATACATGGCACCTCAAAGACCAGGACTAAAATTAATTTATGTGACAAGACGACTGTTCATGAATCTTTATTGGTATATGTTTTTGAGATTATTTTCAAGGGGCTTTGACTGATTTGTACTGAACAGCCACACTGTCTGGTTTAATTTCCCTTGTGGCTGAGCGTGCAGCTGGTCAGAGTTAGCTCTACCAAACTCTGTGCCAAGCTAACTTTTCATATAAGGATGGAAACTCAACTTAGAACTCAATAGCATCATGCTTTAGCTATGTGGTGGGGAGGGGGAGGAAAGCCAGTTACGAAGGTCAGTGAACATCTTCTACAAAGAAAGACTTTTCTCAACCGCATAGCAAGAGTGAGCACTTTGTTCTGCTTTTTAAGATATTCCTGTACTCGTAGATGTGAAACAGCTAAATGTCAGCCAGAAAACAGCAGATTCTGGAATATAAAGTTAGAAGTCCCTTGAAAGAAGCAGCAACTTTTTTTTCTGAATCTACCATTAGAGTAGCACTTCACAGATGAAACGAAGTAAAGAGGCTAGAATCTGAAGTCAGACCCTTGGGTCTATTTTTCAACCTACCATTAACTAGCTGAGTTACTCTAAGAGGGTCAGGTGGCATTTCTAGGCCTCAGCTTCCTTCTGTATAAATGAGAGTCTGAAAAAAACAACCTCTGAAGCTCCTACTAGGTTTAATATCATGATTGTATATGAATGATCCCCAAAAAAGAATCTTTCCCCCCCAACATTCCCAGCACACTGGACACCGCATATGAAATGGACATAAGGACAAAGTGTCATATTGCAGAAGAATGTCTATAGTGATGGACAGATTTCACACATGCCATAGAAGAGGTGCCACGCCATCATTGGCTTCTGCAGAAACTCCATTGGGTCTTTAATGCACTGATCATTTTACTGAAGTGAACAAATGCCAGGATATTTTGCAACCCATGGAGAAAATATTTTATGACCTGGAAAACTTTTAGTGATACAGAGCTTGATTACAAAAAGATAGGAACTAATTGGAGAAATTGGAAGTATGGACAAACTCTAGGATACATGGTTGTGAAGTGTACAAGACGGTTGAAATAAGATTTAAGTTAGAATAATAAGTAGATATATGTAATTTTTCTAGGATTGTATTATTTTAGGAAAACATAATCCTTGTTTCAGATCTTATATATCCATCTAGTAGGTAACAGACTTCACTCCAACATCATTCTTAGGAAGTGAGGAAAAATGGCCAACAAGGCTCTTTTTTTCTTTTATTAAATGCTTTTTTAGATTTTTTTCTTTTTTATTATTTAGGGTTATATTTGGGTGAATATAGCCCTAAAACAACAACAGTTAAATCAGGATAAAACTATTTCTTGCTCACATAAAGCAAATCTAAAAGTAACTAGTTTAGAGTCATTAGAGTGGTTCAACAGTGTCATCAGAAATCCAGGCTGCTTCTTCCTGCTCCACCATTCTCTAGGTAACTTCATGGCCTAGTGTGGCTGCTAGGGTTCTGGCCATTATGTCCACATTCCAGGCAGCAGAAAAAAAGAAAAAAAGGGCTCACTTTCTCCATTTTAAGAAGACTTTTTTGAAGTCTAACACAAAACATCTATTACATCCTACTGGCTAGAATTTGATTATATGGCTGCATTTGGCTACAAAAGAATCTGGAAAATGTAGGGTTTTTTAAAAATTTTCAGTGGCAATGGACTTCTATTGCTAAAGAGAGTAAAGAGAATGGATGTTGGACAAGCAAGTATCAATCTCTGCCATATCTTCCAAAGCAAAAGCAATAATGTTCTCTGCCCCAACCAAAGAATGCAAAAAAGTATAAATACAAGCTTCATCCTCTCCTTAACCTTGTTCTTACTCCATGGTGTGAATTAAGGTCTAAATTTCCTTGCATATAAAAGTACAAACTTTATATATTTATATACAGGGAATTATTCATCTATTTTTTATTTACATTACTCTTCAATTTGCTTTTTCTGTTTATCCTGTCACAGACATCCCTTCACGCTAATATACATGTGTGTATGCATATATACATATACATATATGTGTGTGTATATACACATATGTGTGTACACCTAACTCAATCTTTTTAATCATTCATGGTATGGATGTGCCATAATGTGTCTTATTTTTTCAATTAACTTACCTTTTAATGGACATTTAGGTTGTTTTCAGAGTTTCTCCACCACAATTAATGCTGTAGCAAACATCATAGACTATAACCTTAGATATTGATACTTTTAAATTAGTAGGGTAGAATCTTAATAGTGAGCTTGCTGATTCAGTTTAATAGTTGGAATCTTAATAAATTTTTACTAGGATACTCTCCCCCAAAAATGCTGCCTATGCAACAGGTCAATCAGCAATATACAAGATTGTCTATTTTCTCATAACCTGGATGTTATTATTAAAAAAAACAAAACCTTGGGCACCTGCATGGCTCAGTGGGTTAAAGCCTCTGCCTTCTGCTCAGGTCATAATCTCAGGGTCTGGGATCGAGACCTACATAAGGCTCTCTGCTCGGCAGGGAGCCTGCTTCCTCCTCTCTCTCTGCCTGTCTCTGCCTACTTGTGATCTCTCTCTCTGTCAAATAAATAAACAAAAAAATAAGTAACCAAAAACTTGTCAATTCAACGTGTGAGAAATTATTATTGATTATTTGAGTTTCCACTTTTCAAAAGGTTAGGCAATATTTCATGCTTATTGGTGATCTCTGTTTCTTTTTCTGTGATCTGCTTTTTTCAAATCCTTTAGTTTTTATTAATGATATTAACTCTGTAATATATGTTTCAAATAACTTTCCCCTTTTTTGTCTTTTGATTTTATGGTGTCTTTTTCTAGAACAAGTTTTTAAAATTTGTATTTATTCAAATCTGTCATATTCTCCTTTACAGCTTCTGGATTTCCTGTCTTACTTTAAAAAAAAAAAAAGTCTCTCCACCCAGGATTATTCAAATACTCTTATAAATTTTCTTCAAGTATTTTAAATATTAAAATGTTTTATTGTGTAAATTAACGGCTAGAAACTTGTTTTTATTCCCACCCCCCTGCTTAAGAGGGATTCATGCCAGCACCATTTTACTGTTACTTTACCACTGACTTCAAATGTTACATGAAGTTTATGTTAAGTTCCCACATAATCTTGAATCTATTCATAGATGCAGCCACACATTTTTCACTTGTTGGCACGCTTTCTCTTTAAACCCATTAAGCCATTTCTTCCTATTCACCCTCCTGTCCAGCCGTGGCAGCCAACAATATGTTTTCTGTCTCTGTGGATTTACCTATTCTGTGAATATTTCATATAAATGAAATCGTACAGTATGTGACCTTTTATGGCTGGAATATTCTCTCTGATATCGATGCTGAACTCTATCCCTTTCTGACAATAAATAATATCCAACTATGAATAAATTGGTAAAAAAGTATTTTATTTCCAATAAAATAATATTTTGTGTTTAATAATAACTTATCTAGTAGTATCTTTTATGTTGCTTTAATCAATTATGTATAAATAATACTTGTAATAATAACTTAATTCTAAATACATTGCTAACACTTAAAGCCTTTGGCCACAGAAAAAAGGGTTTCTAAAAATTTCTAATTATGTAACTTTTGAGGCAGAGCTATATAAGATAAAATTTTTTTTAAAACTTAAAGCGGGGCACCTGGATGGGGCCGTCAGTTAAGCATTTGACTCCTGATTTCCGCTCTCAGGATCATGAGATCAAGCCCCACATCAAGCCCCACATCGGGCTGTGTGCTCAGTGCTCAGCACAGAGTCTGCTTGAGATTCTCTCTCCCTCTCCTTCTGACTCTCCCTTGTAATCTCTCTCTCCCTTTCAAAATAAATAAATCTTTAAGAAAAAAACCTAAGGCCAAGAAATTATATTAAGTGAAATAGAATCTTAAGAATGAAAATCTTTAATTTCCAGGGATTAAAGGATGTATTTACATGTTTTGAATATATTATGGTAGGTATTGTATCGCTTTGACATTTTTATTCCATGGAGATATTTAAAATAGCAAGGTTACAATTTTATTTTTATTTTTGGTGCCAATTTTTATAGAAGGTTGGAAATGGCATTCTTTGCAACTATTTAAGTTTATGACATAAAATTTTAAATAGCACTTGGAAAGGGGTGCCTTGGTGTCTCAGTTAGTTAAGCATCTTTTTTTTTTTTTTTTAGAGAGAGTGTGCACACATGTGTGGGGTTTGGGGGAAGAGGGAGAGGGAGAGAGAAAGAATCTTAAGCAGGCTCCACAGCCAGCATGCAGCCCAACACAGGGCTCGATCTCACAACCCTGAGATCATGACCTGAGCCAAAATCAAGAGTCAGACACTTACTGGACTCACCCACCCAGGTGCGTCTAAGTGTTTGACTCTTGATCTCAGCTCAAGTCTTGGTTTCAGGGTCGTGAATCCAAGTCTAGCATTGGATGTGTGCATCTATTTAAAATAAAAAAGGCACTTTTAAAATCTGTAAAGATTGTCCAAAATTTTCTTTGCAGGTGCATTAGTCGGTTCAGGCTGCTATAACAAAATACCATAGCTTGGGTATCTTAAACAGCAGACATTCATTTCTCACAAGTCTGGAGGCTTTAAGTCTAGGTAGGAGTACCAGCATGGTCAGGTTCTGGTGAAGGCCCTCTTCTCTGTCTCTAGACAGGTGCTTTTTCATTTTGTCTTCATGTGGCAGAGAGTCAGAGAGAAATCTTTCTGGTGTCGGGTTTTTTTTTTTTTTTAAGATTTATTTTAGAGTCAGGGAAGGTCAGAGGGAGAGATAGAATCCTCAAACAGACTCCCTGCTGAGTGCAGAGCAGACATGGGGCTCCCTCTCACCATTCTGAGATCATGACCTGAGCCAAAATCAAGAGTTGGATGTGTCTCTTCTTATAACGGCACTAATCCCATCATGAGGGTCCCACCCCCATGACCTCATCTAAACCTAATTATCTCACAAAGGCCCAATATCCAAATACCATCAATTTAGGTTTAGGACTTAGCGTATTAATTTTGGAGGCTCATAGTCCAGTTCATAGCAAAAGGTATGTGAACAAAAACAGCTTCAGGGTTTTGTTTAAATGACCCATTTCAGCAGAGGACAGTGGTCAGGAAGAAGTGCTCTGTAGATCTAAGCAGCAGGAAACAGACCCTGCCTTTTCCCTGATTTTCCTCTCTTCCTTTGCCTGGGCCCTTGGAGTTTTGGGGTAGGGGGCTTTCCCCAAGATTCTCTTTCTGGCCCTCTGCTCTCTATGTACATTCTCTCTCGGTGAGCTAATCCCCTCTGCATTCTCGGCTATTACTGTGTGAATGATTCCCAGAACCCCTCTCTGACCTCATTCTCAAGTTCTACTTCTGAAACTACCATGTGTATTGAATATTAAAAATTTAACCCATTGGTGATGTAATGGTTATTAAAATTGTTATATTTCCTTCCATTTTCTTCCCATGCATATTTCATGGAGAGTTTTGAGTTTTAACTAAGTTAAAAGCACAGGTCCAGGATCCAAACTGAGATGAGTCAAAATACAACAGAAAACAGGTTATCTAGTAATTTAAAATATGAAGACTGACCCCACAGAATTATTACTGACATTTTCAGGTCCATCAGTTCTCACAATCATAAACTGCTTCATTATATGCAAAACAAGAAGGAAGAAGTGGCAAGGATGGTGAAGGCTTGGCGAATTTGCAAAATTTTAGCAGAGTTTTGCAAAACAATGACTAAAGTGAATTTTATCTTTCTTTCCGTGTGTGTGTGTGTGTGTGTGTGTGTGTGTGTGTGTGTGAAGTTTGTTCTATACCCTTACAGCTACCAGGACAGTGATGTTTCTACCCATGGCATTATAAATTGATATTATGAATAACCAATCTTTAAATTTAGCCCACTAATGAACAGATGGTGATAAAATGGAAGATGTTCCCCCTCAAATAGTCAAGGGGAATCTATTCCATTTTTAAAAACTTTCTTGCACAAAATGTTCCTGGACTCATCATTCTTGAAATGAGGAAGAAAGAAACCTGCCTTCTTGACATTCCTTAGGGTGACTTTGAATTTCATCTCACACCAAGTACAAGTTCATGCTGGAAGCCTTGTAGGCTATCAATAGAACTCTGCTCACCCGCCTTATTTTAAAGCAGAAGCATGTTAAGCTCTCTAAGCCTCCTCTCATAAGACATACCCTTCATCTCCCAAATTAGTTCTGGTGCCTTTGCTGGACCCCTTCCAAGACTCAAATGTTCTTTTAAGCTTCATGTCCTACCACACACCATGCAATAGACTACAAGCAAGGAGAGTTCCTTTGCCTCAAAATTGCCACTGATTTATGGACCCTAATAATTTCCAGCCTCTGTATCTCCTTCTCTGTGCTTACAGTGCTTATTGAAAACACACAAAATTTTTCCTATGTTTGATGACTGTAGATGACATATACATTTTTTCCAGTGAGAAACTAAAAACGAAGCAAAACAAAAAACGAAGTAGAGTGTAATGTAAATCATAGGTCCCTGACCTTGACCCATTACTTCCCATCAGCAGATCTTCATTCTTACCCATCACGGTGGCTCCAAAGCTGACCCATTTTGGAAGGATAAACTCAAAGGTGACTTCCTCCACAGAGTCTTCTCTAATGCTCTAGCTGGAAATTATCTCTGACTTCTCTGAATACTTCATGTACTATCTACACAGTAATTATAGCCTTGTTTACCTCATATTGTCCTTATTTATGCGTCTTATTGCTTAAGCCGGGGATCTCAGCCTGGTAGCCTATAAACTAAATCTAGTTTGCAGATGAATTTTGCTTTGCCCACATACTTCATACAAAAAATATAAATATCATATAAAATATGAATGTATGGCTTCCCTTGGAAATATCTGGTCCAGATAGAAACAATATGGTGGAACTCATAGGGCCACCCCAGTTTGTTTCTTGGGCCACTTCAATCATTTGTGTTACATGTCTGGTCTAGGTGGGCATTTGAAATCACATTACTTTGTCTAGACTATAGTATTCTTGAGGCAGGGTCTTGTCTTCATCATATTTATAGCTTTAGAGCAGACACCTAGTATTTCAGCTGAAAAAAATAAATGTATCTCGTATAAGAGGCAAGTAGTTTTTTTTTACATACCTTGACGTATGCCATTAAGATCTGACCAATTCCTCCCATTTCCCTATCACATCATAGCATTATTCGAAATCTGTCAGTATCTACTCATCTTCTACTATTTGTTGAAAATGTGGAGATACAAAACAAACAAGTGCAGCACCCTGCCTCATCACAAAGGGGACTATCTGAGGTAACAAAAAATATACACATGGAATAATTTGCGAGCAAGGTATCATTGCAATTTCAAGGCCACACAGAGAAGTATTAAACAGATGAGATGCTGGAACCAGATAGAATTGGGTCTAAATCTTGACCCTGTACTTAGAATCTTCTAATATTGAGCAAAGTATTTACCCTCCTAACCTCAGTTTCCTCCATCTTTTGCTGGCCCCCTTTCAAGATCTAGATGGGGCAATAACAACATTGGCCCTATAAAGATGTCAGAGGATTAAATGAGCTAACACATGTGAAGTCTGTGGCACCATGTCTGGACCTGCTAAGTGTTTTACAGGTGGAAGAGGTTATTCCTGGCGGTGAAATGATTCAGAATCACCAATGGTGGATACAGCAACATCTCATTACTTGACAAAATTTGCCAAGCCCTCTTTCTCATCTAGTCCGTATTATCAGTCAGACAGCTATATTCTCCTCAGAATGGCTGCTTGATATTCAGACGTCACTCCTGTGAGGGACTGCTGATGCTGTGTGTGTGGGTGTGATAGAAAAGATGGGCTTGTCACCGTGAGTCCTTTCACACTGGGGACATGTAATAGCCAGCCCTGAGTCTGCAGCTGCTATTTGCAGCCCTTGGGGCCTCCAAGATGGGATTCTGGGGCTCAGATTTATTTTCTGCCCTGTCCTTTGTTTGAAAGACTCTGGTCCCTCTCAGCTGCCCTGACTGCCTCCCTAAGAGAAGGTGCGTTTCCTCCCTCAGCTGTATCCCAGAAAATTTGGGGAAATCACTGTCATTATTTATTAGTAAACAATTATAGTGTCCTGGACATCTTGCTAAACGTTTTACATGTATTATCTCATTTAATTCTTAAAAAAAACTCTGTGAGATGGGTAACTCTGTTATCATCATTTTAAGATGAAGAAACTGAGATACAAGGAGATTAAACTTTTTCCAAAGCTCATAGTAAGAAGTGGAGCAAGTATTTGAAAGCAGGTTTTTCTGAGAATCCATGGTCTTTTTTCTTTTTTTTTTTTTTTAAGATTTATTTATTTATTTTAGAGAGAGAGAGAGGGAATGAGGACATGCAGGGCTTGAGAGACTCCCCACTGAGCAGGGAGCTGATTTGAGATTTGATCCCAGGACCCTGAGATCATGAGAGCAGAAATCAAGAGACAGACACTAAAAAAAAAAAAAAAAAAAAAAAAAAAAAAAAAAAAAAAAAAAAAAAAAAAAAAAAAAAAAAAGGAGTCATACACATAACTGACTGAGCCACCCAGGGGCCCTCAGAAATCCATTGTCTTAGCCATTGAACTATACCTCCTCAAATTTAGGTGAACATCTTTCCTTGAAAACACATTCCTTCCAACCCTCAGTTGTTTAATGTTCCTTTAGCATACAAAGAGGGTGACAGAGGTGACAGAGAGATTTCCTCTGTAGGCTCACTTCATAGAACTCTATAATGTCACCAGCAACAGTGTCCAAGTAAGGGTCTCTGTATTTTAATTTTGAGAGAACATATCAATAGAATGATTTCATGAGTTAGGACCACAAATCAGTCATAGCATGATCTTAATATTCCTGAAGGGTATATTGTCTTTAATTTCCATAAAGCAAAATAGAGAAACATTTTCCTATCTTAGGACTTCATCGAGTTCTAAGTATTATTATTATTATTATTATTTTTTTTTTTTGAGAGAGAGACAGAGAGAGAGCATCTGCATGAGCCTGGGGTGAGGGGAGGGAAAGGTGAGGCAGAGGGACAGAGGCAGAGAGAGAATCCCAAGCAGGCTCCACTCCCAGCTCAGAGCCTGGTGTGAGGCTCATCTCACATCCCTGAGATCAGGACCTGAGCAGAAATCCACAGTTGGGCACTTAACTAACTAAACCACCCAGGAGCCCCAACTTCTAAGTCTTTACAGTTAAGAAGAAAAATATTTATGTATCTTCAAATTACATCAAGTCCAAAAGTCTTTAGGAATAAATGAAAAACCTATGCACATATCTTAAGAACTGAAGAAACACAAAATGTAAACATCTGATTAGCATGGTTCAGAGTTGACTGGGAGCTGCAGACTCAAGAGACCTGGATACTGACAGATAGAGGACAACCTCCCGTCAATTTTCAAAGCCCAAACTATAGTGACTACAAGAAGGAGCTCAGGTTGACAGTAGAGTGTGGAATCTCTGGAGTTCTAGGTCTCATGTCTGGACAAAATCTCTGGTTCCATATGACTAATAGTACCTAGAATAGTTCCTTCATTGTGAAAAAGGCAAGCTTAGTTAGCTAGCATAGTAATCATCTTCATTAAGTGACAATGTGTTTCTTTGAACTCTGGAATTATTTAAAACTAAGTGTAGGAAAGTTTCAGAGAAGCAAAATCATGGTATGAATATTTTTGTATTGTTCTTTGGCATTTGTACTGTACTATTTAGGAGATAGCCTCATAACTCCAATGTAAAATGTATAATTATTCTGAACTTGTGATTTTAAGTCAAAACCTCATTGAGTTTTTGGGCAATATCAGCATATCTCAGAAAATTTTATTATACACACACACATGAGTTATTTAAATATTTAAGGTATTATTTAATTAATAAACATAGAATATTTTAAAAGAAAACCAAATATATAAATGTATAAAACTTAGTCTATTAGAGTGAAGTGCTATATTAGAAAGATGATCTGGTTCACTAGATTTACAAAGAGAACAATCTAATACTATCTCTTTAAAAGTGATGGCTACATTATGGGGCTCCTGGGTGGCTCAGTTGCTTGGGCGACTGCTTTCGGCTCAGGTCATGATCCTGGAGACACAGGATCAAGCCCCACATCAGACTTCCTGCTCGGCGGGAAGCCTGCTTCTCCCTCTCTCAGTCCCTCTGCTTGTGTTCCCTCTCTCACTATGTTTCTCTCTGTCAAATAAATAAATAAATAAATAATCTAAAAGTGATGGCTACATTTTACCACAGGTAAAAATAAAATTATATATGTAAGCTCAATTTAAAAGCTTAAAAAAACCTAGATTTATAATGTACAATGACAATACATTGTTTATTCCAAATTAATTTGGAATTAATAATTAATCAGTAATCTTTATTATTAATAAATGATAATGATTGTTAAAAATAATCATTATTATCAATAATAATTAATGATATTTTCTGCATATAAAAGCCTCTAGCACACCTTAAACATTCCATGGGCAAGAAGGATCTCTTAACTCTCATTTGATTCAATTACAGTCTCCTGAGATATCTAAGGCTACTGTGACTAATCCTTATAAGGGACCTCAATCCAATTCAGTTCAATGTCTGAGGCTCTCCTTTGGGCCTAACACAGTGTTAGCCTGGGTATTCAACAATGAACAGACCCAGCACCTGCCCTCAAAGAGCCTGGAGTTTGCTGGAGAGATGGAGACTAACAATTCACCTCATGGCAGTTCACATTATCAGACTCATGGTGGAGGGATGGACTGACACCTCTTCAATACCATCCAGTGGACTACAGCTTACTGTTTCTGATGCCACTGTTGGTTTACTATGATTGCTGGTAACATCATGGAAATATTCAAGAAGCCAGATATGATTTCTTTGATTGGTTGAAGAAAACTCTGTCCCCACCTGCATGAAGGACTTCTTAGAGTCAAAGTTGCATTAGCCACAGAGCATGGCTACTGCTTCTCTCATATTCCTCATCAGGGTTAATAAAGTTAGAATATTTGATTTCACATTGTCCCCACTATCCTGCAAGCTTTACTAAGTCTATTTCCACCATAACACCAGGGTTATTTACCCTCTTATAAACAAAGGGAGATTTTTATATTGCACATCTAGACCAAGTCTCCTGTTATATCCATGTGTCTCTATTTGTGTGTGATTTGCCTCCTGGGACATATTTCCAAGTAGAAGATATACAGAGTCATATCCCAAACTTACATTACATAAATGACCTAAACCTCCAATAACATTTTTAAATCCTGTGGTTTGCATGTATTTGATCCTGGGCCCTCCACACAGGACCTTAGTTAGCAATTTCCTATGAAGTTTGGTCTGTTCTATAATCCCAATTAGGGAATTAAACATTTTCTCCAAAGAAAGTTACTAAAGAGGGAGGAGGTACAGTTGTGGTATCTAAGAGCCTCTTAGACCTTCCCTTCTAGGGATTAAGAACTTTCCCTCACAGGTCCTTCAGCTCCTTAGGACGATGTGGATGGGTTCTGAACTTCCCAGGCTAACACTACAAAACAAATATTTAAAAACTGAAATTAGAACAACCAACTTGGAAAAATACTTGGCAATATTTACAAAAAGCTGACTCTGACCTTGCAATTCCACTCCTAGTTACATACCCAACAGAAATGCATTTTTTTTAAAGGTTTTATTTTATTTATTTGACAGAGAGAAACACAGCTAGAGAGGGAACACAAGCAGGGGGAGTGAGAGAGGGAGAAGCAGGCTTCCCGCTGAGCAGGGAGCCCGATGTGGGACTCGATCCCGGGTCTCCGGGATCATGACCTGAGCCGAAGGCAGTCGCCCAACCAACTGAGCCACCCAGGCGCCCTAGAAATGCATTTTTATGCATATGATAAAATAAAGAACTTTTGTCATAACATAAAAAACCTGGAAATAATCCAATTGTTCACCACCACTAAAATGAGTAAGTCATGACATATTAGGTAGTAATGAGAATAAATGATATGGATGAATGTCACAAACCTAATGCTAAACACTAGCTATACAGAAGCAAAAGACACAGAGAGAACATACTATATACTTCTGTCCATGAAAAACAAAACAGGCAAAGCCAACTTATGCTGTTAG
Organism: Spilogale gracilis; assembly: GCA_004023965.1. Lineage (NCBI taxonomy): Eukaryota > Metazoa > Chordata > Mammalia > Carnivora > Mephitidae > Spilogale > Spilogale gracilis. The sequence goes on from PITA01006721.1 coordinate 19,846, forward strand.
AAGTTCTAATGCTCTGTTTTGAGAGCATTTATATTTAGAACGACTGGCTCAGTTGTTAAGCCTCAGCCTGGTGTCCCAGGATCAAGTCCCTCGTGGGGCTCCCTGCTTGGTGGTAAGACTGCTTCTCCCTCTCTCACTTCCCCTGCTTGTATTCCCTCTCTAGCTGTGTTTCTCTCTGTCAAATAAATAAATAAATAAATAAATAAATAAATAAATAAAATCTTAAAAAAAAACAAATTACAATGTTCTGTTTCTCAATCTAGATGCTGGTTACACCAATGTATTGTGTCTGTGAAAATTAATTCAGCTATATACTTATGATCTATGTGTTTTTCCATATGCATATTAAATTTCAATAACATCTTCTAAATGAAAACAATAAAATAAAGCATTTTAGCTATGAAAGAAGTCAACTTTGAGAATATAGGCTTTGCTCCAAAATAATATAGGAAGCAAGGGACTTGGTAGAATATAAATCAAAAAGATTGGCTATGAGGGGTGCTGGGGTGGCTCAGTGGTTAAGCCTCTGCCTTCAGCTCAGGTCATGATCCCGGAGTCCCAGGATGAAGACCTGCTTTGGGCTCCCTGCTCTGCAGAAAACCTGCTTCTCCCTTTCTCACTCCCACTGCTTGTGTTCCATCTCCGGCTGTGTTTCTCTCTGTCAAAGAAATAAAATATTAAAAAAAAAAAAGATTGGCTATAAGTTGATAGTTGTTGAAACTAAGTGATGGATCATTATACCTATAGAATGGAAGTTCATTATCATATTCTTCTGTTTGAATTTTTTGTAATAATACAAAAACCAGAGGGTGCCTGGGTGGCTCAGAGGGTTAATCCTCTGCCTTCAGCTCAGGTCGTGATCTCAGGGTCCTGGGATTGAGTCCCACATCTGGCTCTCTGCTCGGTGAGGAGCCTACTTCCCCCTCTTTCTCTGCCTGCTTCTCTGCCTATTTGTGATCTCTCTCTCTCTGTCAAATAAATAAATAAAATCTTTAAAAAAATACAAAAACCAGAGGAAAAAGCTGACTACCTATCTCAGGCTAATTTTGACTGGAAAGAGTCTGCTTGGAGGAAATGAAATTACTTTTCCCCATTTTCTCCTAGTGTGAAATCTTTGGGAAATAATAATTTAGTGAAAAATTCTTTATTCAACATGATAAGATGGTAGGTTAATCAAAAAAACTAATAACTTTTTAAATGATATGTATCAATATTTTTATGTAAGTTTTACAAGTGTACGTTTAATCATCAATCTTTTGGTGTAAGACTGTCTTTTTCTCTTTTAGATATGCTGCCTAGAGATCTTTGTTATATTTATCACATAAATGACATTCATAGGGTTTCCAACTTTTGTTTCTCAAAAGCAGAGCCAAAACTTAGTCCTAGAATTCTAGATTATTACCATTGTCTAAGTCTTAAAGTTCATGGTTTGACCACTTACTTTGACATTGATTTTTCCAATTTAAATTAATCTATGTGTTCCACCTAGTTATTATAGAAATAACTCTCCACATTCATATTTTATCTGTTTATTTAACATTTAATTAAATTTAGTTATAAGTATAACTGGTATAAACAAGTTTGGGAACAAACAATACTCTTGATAAGGTTATCACTCCACTGGTAGAAGAAATAAGCCTGTTTAGTTAAGAGTATTCCAGGGTTCTAGGGGCATCAGTCGGCATGCGTTTCTAGAGAAAGTGAAGAGGGGTGGTTAATTTGCCAGTCAGTTAAGTAGAATTGGATAAAGATAGTTAAGATAATATCTAGGGGCTCCTGGGTGACTCAGTTGGTTAAGTGTCTGCTTTTAACTCAAGTTATGACTCAATTTCTCTGAAACTTGTTTTATTCATCTGATAACTTCATGATGATAATTTCAGGGGTAGTGGAAGAATAAAATGAATTAGTCAATGCAGAATCCTTAATAAAGGATTAAATGGAATCACCTATGCAAAATGCCCAGCATAATGCTTGAGTTAGATATCATATCTAAGTAGTCAAGGAGTAACAGGTATTATTACTTTTTTTAAAAAAGATTTTATTTATTTATTTGACAGAGAGAAACACAGCCAGAGAGGTAACACAAGCAGAGGGACTGAGAGAGGGAGAAGCAGGCCCCCCGCCGAGCAGGGAGCCCGATGTGGGGCTCGATCCCTCGTCTCCGGGATCATGACCTGAGCCAAAAGCAGTCGCTCAACCAACTAAGCCACCCAGGCGCCCCGTATTACTTTTTAAAAAAATATTTTATTGGGACGCCTGGGTGGCTCAGTTGGTTGGGCGACTGCCTTCGGCTCCGGACATGATCCCGGAGGCCCGGGATCGAGTCCCACGTGGGGCTCCCTGCTCAGCGGGAAGCCTGCTTCTCCCTCTCTCACTCCCCCTGCTTGTGTTCCCTCTCTGGCTGTGTTTCTCTCTGTCAAATAAATAAAATCTTAAATATATATATATATATATTTTATTTATTTATTTGAGAGAGAGAGTGTGTGTGAGCGCAAGAAATGGGGAGAGGGGCAAAGGGAGAGGGAGAAGCAGACTCCCTGCTGAGAAATTAAGTCATTTGTCCACATATATAAATATATAGGAAGTAGGAAAGTCAGAATTTCAGATTGTGTGGTCTGTCTCCATCATTCACCCTTTATTTTTATTTTTTTAAATTTTATACATTTATTTGACAGAGACAAATACCGTTAGTGAGGGAACAGAAGCAGAGGGAGTGAGAGAGGGAGAAGCAGGCTTCCTGCTGAACAGGGAGCCCGATGAGGGGCTCTACCTGGCACTCTGGGATCATGACCTGAGCTGAAGGCAGCCGCTTAACGACTGAGCCACCCAGGTGCCCCAGAATCCACCCTTTAACTGCTGTGGTCTCTGATTCTCATGTTTAGTCAGCCATGAAAAGCTAGGAAGAAATGGTTAAGATGTATCCCCATTACCTAAGGTAGGAGAACCCCATTTGACCAAAAATCTTCTCCACTGTGAAAGTGTCACAGGCTCACATTTTGAAGGCTTACAAAATAGGGGAGAGGGCAAGACACCAGAGGAAGCCAACTAGCTTCATCTTTTCTTAGGAAACTGGTTCTGAAGGAAGCAAAAGACCTTGGTAAGCACAACGTCATAAATAGTAGCCGTGAGGCACTGTCAGTAAGACAAGTTCACTTACTTTAAATAATCTCCATGGTTATCTTTACACAAGTCAGATTCCCTTCTCTCCCCCAACTGTCTTGGTTATTCCAGGCCATTTGTCCTCTTCTGAGGAAGGGAGGAAGAAAATGTCAAGTTCTAAGCAGATGTTCACAAGTTGCTCAGGGAAAATAGAAAATTTCTTTCAGATTTAGAGGGTTTGCAACCTTGCTATCCATCAGAATCTCCCGGGGAACTTTGAAAAAATACCTGTGCTGGGCCTGTCACTGCCTCATTCAGGTCCACATTCAGACTTAATTGGGGTGAGTAAGATAGAGCTCCAGCAAAAGGATTTTTTTTTTAATTCCTGTTCTCCCAGGCGATTAAAATGTACAGCCAAGTCTATAACCACAGGTCTCACAGTCAGACTTTTAAGGACTAAGTGGTGTCATTGATTGGTCCAAAGGAAGGATTCCTGCAGGTGTAGCTCCCTTTTATAGTTGAGGGTATTCCTGAAAGGCCACTGGAATTATAAACATCTCTTTTTGCTCATTAACTTTCAAAAGGCCTATCTTTTTCTTTTGTGGCTGCTCGCTGACATTTCACCTTCTTTATCAAGTAACAATGATATAATAATTCTACATTATATAACTTTTTAGTTAAAAATTTTAATTTTTATTTGACAAAGAGAAACACAGCTAGAGAGGGTACACAGGCAGGGGGAGTGAGAGAGGGAGAAGCAGGCTTCCCGCTGAGCAGGGAGCCTGATGTGGGGCTCGATCCCGGGACTCCGGGATCACGATCTGAGCTGAAAGCAGTTGCTTAACAACTGAGCTACGCTTGTGGCTTTATATTCTATATATTCACACTATATTCTATATTCTCTCTTTTTTTTTAATTTATTTGACAGAGAGAAGCAGGGAGCCTGATGTGGGGCTTGATCACAGGTCTCCGGGATCATGACCTGAGCCGAAGGCAGTCGCTTAACCAACTGAGCCACCCAGGCGCCCCTCTCTATTCTATATTATATGATAAAAATGTGTGAAAATATACCACCTATTTCCTCCCAATATCAATACCATGATACTCCAGGGAGAGGTCAATGACATGTTCAGTTAACTTAGAACAAAACAAAGATATTTTTGGTATTTTACTGGTCCACATCATCCGATTGTTTATGAAATACTCTGTTAGAAAAGACCCTAACTTTACATTTTCTAACTGATTTGAAAGGAAAATGGGAGAAAGAGAGAAAGAAGATCTGGATTTTTTTTTTTAATTTTATTTATTTGACAGAGAGAAACACAGCTAGAGAGAGAACATAGCAGGGGGGAGTGAAAGAGGGAGAAGCAGGCTTCCTGCCAAGCAGGGAGCCCGATGCAGGGCTCGATGCTGGGACTCCGGCATCATGACCTGACAGAAGGCCAATGCTTAATAACTGAGCCACCCAGGCGCCTGATCTGGATATTTTTTAAGGACTATACTTTTGTGGGTTATGCTGATGATGGCCAAACCCTGTGTGTCAGAGTACAAAATCAGCCCCAGAGGGACCAAAGTGGAATTTTCACAGTGCTACATGGCGCAATTCGTCAAATGTGTCATAAATTGTTATCTTCCCTTTCCTGCCAAACCCCAAATCCCATCTTTCTTATCTATTCTGAGGAAATTCCATGTGCTTGAATTGTTCCTTAAGAGAGAAAAGAAATCTGTTGGGACATTTTCATATTTACAGAAAAGGCAAATCATACATTTCCAGTTCTCTCTTATATTTCTCTTCAAGATATAGTCAAAGTCATACTAATATTTTTCTATAGGAAAAACTTTACAGTCACTTTGATCAAAGTGGCTTTTTTTAAAGAAAGTGAAATATTAAACTCTTACACTGAGCTTTTCTGATACATTTATTTTAGAAGACACTGCTGCCTACCCAAAACAAAATGATGTGTCATCACATTTTTAAAAATTAGACTTTGCTGTTCCTTTTTTCCTTCTTGGCCATTTTAAACATGTATATTTATAGGTTTGATAAAATGCATACTCTGTATTTACTTATCACATCAACTCTACATACTTAAAGAGAGTTACAGAGTCCTTTTCCCAAGCATAATGAACTGAAATCACTCTTCGCGACCTTTCAATGTCTCTGTAGCTCTGTGTTCCCCTCTGTAAACTGAGTGACCAACACAGGAGTTTGAAATTTTCTGAGAGAAAGGGACAGCTCTGCAGATTTAAAAAAGTTCTCCCCTTCAGAATTTCCCAGTTTCCAAAGACAGAGAATTAGAGACACTGGTTGAGAGGCCCTCCTATGGGGGAAGATTCTTTATCCCAAAATAAACTCTTCCTGCTCAAGTTAGAGCCTCGGGCTTAAAGTCTCAGCGTCCTGGAACTAGAACAATACAAACATGGGCTAAGTGGAATGAGACGGGAGCATTTGTACGTGATGTGATCATCGCTTTGTTAGTGCAGGCTCAGTGACACCTCGGGAATGCGTGGAAGTTAGGGGGGATTTTAGTCAATATAAAGGAAGATTAGGTGCCATCTACTGGTGAGGAAACTGAACACGCTCCTTTTTTTCCAACAAAACTTAAGTGTCTTTCCAAACAATGCAGTGTGCAGGAGCTGATTACAGGATATACAAATCATCATCCTGTGGTCATGATAAGCTGGAAAGGCCGTTCAGCACATTCCCCAGCCCGCTTTGGAAACTTACATTTCCATTTCTAAAAATTTACTCTACGAAACCCTGTGCACAAGACAGTAAAGATTACGTAAAAGGGTATTTACTGTGGCTCTGTTTGCCATTACTAAGAAAATGAGCCAAGGGCCCAGTAATAGGAGTCTGATTAAATATATTATGTTTGCCTGCTGCACAATGAGAGGGCATGTGCAAAGGGTCTCATAGCCACCAGAAAGGGAGAAGGGTTGTATGGATGTATGGAGCACTATGTTTGACATGTAGTGGGCAAAATTAGCAAGCAGAAGAGAACAAGAGAATATATATATATATATACACACACACACACACATATATGTAAATATATATATTTAATGTGATCCTGCGCCCCCCACAAATGATTTTTAAAGGAAAATAAGAGATTTGCAAGATAAAGCTTTGTAATATTGTATTATTTAAATTTTATTTCTAGGGGCGCCTGGGTGGCTCAGTTGTTAAGTGTCTGCCTTCAGCTCAGGTCATGATCCTGGAGTCCTGGGATGGAGCCCCCCATCAGGCTCCCTGCTCGGTAGGAAGCCTGCTTCTCCCTCTCTCATTCCTGTGCTCCCTCTCTAGCTGTGTTTCTCTCTATCAAATAAATAAATAAAATCTTTAAATAAATAAATAACTAAATTTTATATCTAAAATAAAAATGGTTTATGCCCTTTTTAAAAATTTTGATTTACATATGCACTTCCTTTTCTAGGAATTTATTGTATAAAAAAGACTTGCACAAAATAGCAAAGATTGTGTAAAATCATGCACATATAGAAAAGCTATAGATATAGAGAGGGGGAAAAATCCCACATTATACAAAAGAAAAAAAGTAATCACCTGAAATTCCACTACCCAAGTATTCAATGTTGTTGGTATATTTCCTTCCTTTTGGTATCAGTTTCACACTATTCTTCACACACACATGTTTTATGTGCTGCTTTTCTGCACCACTTTACAATAATTCTAGAAGCTGCCCAGTTCTAAAGATACTCGTTTTCATTTCCTATGTTGCATCTCGAGGTTAATTTCAAACAAAGCATTCACAGTTTTATCCTCCCATCTCTGCCACTTCTCTGTTAACCTAGTTTAAATATTGTTTTCATGCCATCACTAAGGATAAAACTCTAGCATCTTCCAAAATAGAGACCAAGGAAACGATCAGATTTCTTTAATACTCAACTCAGCCTAATAACTTGGCTGATGGAATAAATACATGCTGAAGCGTGGCACACAGAGCCTCATAAATAAAAGACTGGTTGCAAATATCACAATTCTTGCAAAATCTGACCAATTAAGAAAATAAGATGCTCTGGAAATGAAACCAGCTGGGAAGATTGACTTAATCTGGTTCGAATCTGAGTGAAGAACAGTATAAGCCACTAGGAAAACTTACTTAGAGAAGTACTTGATAAGTCTGGCTGATGTACTTTCTCTTTAACTGACAGGGAGGCTCCTAGTAGACTTGGAAAATCAAAAACAGGGGTTTATGCAGCCCTTAGTGTTGACAGAAAATTTTATTCAAGTGCCTGGCTTGCATAAGAAAGAAGAAGAGAACAATTGGGGTGACAATGATAGGGAGCTGGAAGCTTGAGGGTTTTACTATGTGAGGCCCCACTGTATTACACTGTGAGTTATTTTGGGATGGTCACAAGAGTACTTGAACCCTGAACAAAGAACCTCTCCTGGCCTTATCCTCCTGCAGATGAGAGTGAAGTGTTTCAAGTGCCCCAAATCTAAAGCAACTGTGAAACTCCAACCAAAAGGCTAGCAAATGGGGGTCTTTTCCATTCTTCTGGTCTGCCTTTCTCCTAAAAACCAGTAGCATTCCCAAGTGCACGTTAGCCCCATTTTCTCATGGTATTTATAATCGTCTGCTTAGGGGGCATTTGATAGGACTGATGAAACAGAGTGGGCATCTGATACAGCTGGTGACAGGTACAGTAAGGAAATGTCACTAACTCTGGTTACACTTGGTTTAGCCAACTTTGTCCTCAGAGTACTGCCTTGGGTACTGGTGGGAGCTGAATTTAGAAAAGGAAAAACAGCACTACCAAGAACCCATGCCCAAAGTCTTTTTCCCTTGCTGGTAAGCAATTGAGGAATATTCAAGCCTTCAAGACTTTCCTATAGGAGAATAAGTTTTAAATAATAATACAGAGAAAAACATTTTTAGAGAAAAATATTTAGTAAGTTAACATACAGTGCAATATTGGTTCTGGAGTGATAAAAACATTTTAAGATAAAAAGCAAGCCACATTGTTGGGGCGCCTGGGTGGCTCAGTTGGTTAATCGACTGCCTTCAGCTCAGGTCATGATCCTGGAGACCCGGGATCGAGTCCCACATTGGGCTCCCTGCTCGGTGGGAAGCCTGCTTCTCCCTTTCTCACTCCCCCTGCTTGTGTTCCCTCTCTGGCTGTGTTTCTCTCTGTCAAATAAATAAAATCTTTAAAAAACAAAACAAAACAAAAAAAAACAAGCCACATTGTGATTAGTTGGATAATATTAACTTCCCTTCAAGTTCAATATTATTCAGTATCTGCTCTGGAAAATATCTCTGTAAAATATCTCTGTAACATTAAAACATAGACTCCAAGCTCTGTTGTGGGTTGGTACCAGCTACCTAGAGCCTTTTTCCCCTTCCTTCATTGGCCTGAACTTGACTTAGATCCCAAATGAAAAAGGATCTTTCATCTAAGCAACAGACTTCCAGGGCAGTTATAAATATAGGCTCAAACTGCCTTACTCATGGGGTTAGGTTTAACTTCTGATATACGAAGTGCTAATAGTTTCAGTGAAGACCTGGCAAAATATCTGCAATGCTCTCTCTCCTTGTAATATGATTCTATTATCCAAGCTAATCACAACTCATTCAAATGAAAAGTTCTCCTAGACCCTTCACTTTCTATCCTCATCCCATTCAGATTTAGTTATAATGCTCAAGTTCTATTTCATCAAAACATTTAATATAAGAAGAAAACCATTCTCAACTCTCCACCTCAAGAAGGCTAGTATATTATTCTTTACTTTTTATGACTACAACAATCTTAAATGGAAGATAGTATTATAATCTTCATTTTTCAGATGAAGGAACTCCTTTTGCCCAAGTTACACAGGTAGTAATTGATAGAGATGAGATCTGACTCTGGATTATCAGGTTCCAAGCCCATAGTTTGAAGCTTGGAGAAAATATAAACTAACTAACACCCTCAGTCTTTCATTTTATCTCTCCAACTCAATATCAGCTTGTTCATATATTTTGAGCACAATTCAGTGAAGTGTTTGTTGCTGATAGAATTTTTCAATAATTCACTTTCACACATAATACTTCAAGATTTAAACAATAACATCTTCTCCAAAGATATCAGATTATCTTATACCTCTGGATAGAATTCATTTACTGGCTGTGCAAATTCTATCATGCTAGTAATATCCAATAGCCATCAATATGGTAAAAAAGATGTTTTAAGTTACAGTCAGGTGGTTACTCACCCCTTTCTCCTTTCCATCCTGGCAACCCACTTGCTATTGATACTCCTTTCACATGCCTTTGCACTGCTAACTTGGTTCTCCTCTTCCATTTGACTCTGACAAACTCCTTCTGCAGGTTTCCAAACATCCTTGGGGTGGAACCCCCCAAAAGTGACATAAGAAAATCTACAATGTTCCTTTCCTCTAGAGAGAATCCTCTTTGCCCAAAGCCCTAAAAAAGGGATTCTCACTTGATGGAAGAAAAGCTAGGTGAATTCAAAGATGAGGAAACAGAATATAGAGGTTGCTATCCCTAAAGTTCATTCTATGGTTAAATGATACCACCAAGATTCTAAATCTAAATTTTGCAGGAATTACATCCTATTAATGCTTGTATACAACCCCATAACATGGTAGCTAAACAACAGCTAAATAAACATGGTAGCATGGTACTATGTGCTGGTCAATCTTTTTGTAAATGAAATGGATAGGAAAGAAAAAAGGAAAAGAGAGAAGAAAAGTGGGGCATCTGGGTAGTGCAGTCAATGTATCTGACTTAGTTTTGGCTCAGGTCATGAACTCAGGGTAGTGGGATCAAATCCCACATCAGGCTCCACATTTAGCATAGAGTCTTAACCAAACTCTCCCTCTCCCTCTGTGATCATTTCCCCATGTTCTCTCTCTCTGAAATAAATACATAAATCTTTTTTAAAAAATGAGATAGAAAAAAAGAAAGGTAATTGCAGGCAAGTGGTATTTATTACTGTGCTGTTATCATGGTTGTTTCTATGCTTCTTCTAACTAGAACTCTTGGGTGACATCTGAATATGACCTTGGTTTATGCTTAATTCTGTGTTAGGGTTAGTTGTATAATAGCAAGTTTTTGAATTAAGTTGTTCTTAGATGCCACTGAATATCCAATTTTCTTTCTGGATTTTCATTCTCCATGAATTTTGCCAGCCAACAGATTTGGAGACCTCTTATTTACTAGTGACTACACAGAGTGAAAGAGGAACAAAAAATGGGTAGGAATGATAGTCTCATTGGGGGCATCACAATGTAGAACCAAATAATTACAGTACAGGTTGGTAGGTGATCTGGTGCAGAAATGTACCCAGTGCTGGGCACAGTGGACAGTAGTTCCATCTTCTGTGGGAAAGAAGAAAATAATCAGGGAAAATTTTCCAGAGGAACCCTGGACAGTATGAGGGGCATTCTTGACAGAAAAAGCAGCCAGAGTTTCATTTTTGGGCAAGATGGTGGGGAGTAGGCAACCTACATATCATCAGATCCCAGGAGGTCAGCTAGATAGTTATGAAGCCATTTAGAACACCTACAAACTCAACAGGAGATGGAAGAGAAGAAGGGCAATTCTAGGAACAGAAAAGCGATCACCTTTTGGAAGGCAGGATGAGTGGAGAAGGGAATCCGAGGCGACATTTGGTAAGACAGACTGTGGGGGGAGGGGCAGGCTCCTACCAACAGGAGAGCAGCAGAACACAAAATCGGAATTTTAAAAGTCTGCTCCACTAAGGGCCATCACCCTAGAGGCTATGCTGAGGGTGGAAACCTCGCTGGGACAGTGTGATCAGGATCCATGGGGTCACAGAAGGGCCCAGGGTGCCTGACCGTGACAGAGCTTCCTTGTATTGGAGCGGAGAAGCTGGCTGCAGGGACGGAGCTGAGGCGTGAGCTCTCAGCTCGGGCTTACCTTAAACTGTGATCTGAGGTGCAGTCAGATCACTGCTCTCCAAGCAGGGACCCCACAAGTAGCAGATCCGGGGAGACGCCCCCCCTTCTTCCACCGGAAGGAGCAGCATGGGAGTACACTGCAGGAATCTGCTGGATTTGGAGACTCTAAATGGGCCGAACGCCAGAGATAGAAACACTCGGTCATAGGCCGGGTGAGCACGGAGTGCGGCCAGAGACCAGGGACACAGGCGTGATGGACTGCTTTTCTCTGTGGGCGCACTGAGGAGTGGAGCCCTGAGCTCTCAGCTCTTCTGGGTCGACTGGGAGGCCGCCATCTTCATTCTCATCTGCCAAAGCTCTACGGAAAGCGTTCAGGGAACAAAATCTCCCAAGAGCGAACCTAAGCAGATTGCTTAGCCTGGCCCCTGGTAAGGGCGGGGCAGTTCCACCTCAGGCAGAGACATTTGAGAATCTCTGCAACAGGCAAATTCCCCAGAAGATCAGCAAGAATATCCAGCCAAGACCAAGTTCACCGATCAATGAGAACTGCGGAACTCCAGAGCTAGGGGATTCGTGGCTTTCCCCCCATGATTCTTTAGACTTTCAAAGTTATATTTTTTAATTTTATTTTTTTATTCTGTTTTTTAATTTTTTCTCTTTCCTATTTTAATTTTTTAACTATTTTATCTTATCAATTTTTAAAAAACTTTTTAAAATTTTCATTGTTTTAGTCATATTCTACCCCTTCACTGTATTTAAGCTATTTTTTGTATGCATATAGGTTTTTATTTCTTTAAAATTTTGAGATACAGTTTCCTCTAATAGATAAAAATATACGCTAAATCTATATTCTAGTCTCCAGCCTCTGATATTCTTTCTTTTTTTCCTTCCTTTTTTCATTTTTCAACCAACTTCTCATTTTATCAATTCCTTTTTAGAATCTTTTTAAATTTTCATCTTTACAGTCATATTCCATCCCTTCATCTTGTATACCCTTATTTTTGTACATATATAATTTTTTCTTTCTTTAAAATATTGGGAGGCAGTTTCTTCTAACAGACCAAAATGCACCCAAAGTCAAGTGTGTGGCTCTGTTCTACTCCCCAGTCTAATCATATATAGAGAGAGAGTCAGAGAGATATAGATATAGATTTTATTTTCCTTTATTCTCCCCCCAGTTTCAGATCTCTTCTGATTTGGTTACTGTATATTTTTCTGGGATTGTCACTACCTTTTTAGTATTTTGTTCTCTCATTCATCTATTCTTATCTGGGTAAAATGACAAGACATAAAATTCACCTCAATGCATGAGGAGTAACCTGGAGGACAGTGGGAGAAGGAAAGTAAAGGGGAACTAGGGTAATCCAGGGAAAGAAATGAAACAACAGAGACTTTGGACACAGAAACAAACTGAGGGACTTGGAGGGAGGGGGATGGAGGGATGGGAGAGCCTGGTGGTGGGTACTGGGGACACCTAAAGCTTGGAGCACTGGATGTGGGGAATGGGGAATGAATCTTGGAACACTGGAAAAAAAATTTAAGTAACAATAAAAAAATATTACAAATGTAAAAACAAACAAACAAACAACTCACCTCAAAACAAAAACAAAAACAAAAAACAAGAGGCAGTACCAATGGCTAGGGACCTAATCAATAGGTACATTAGTAAGATGTCAGACCTAGAGTTCAGAATAATGATTATCAAGATGCTAGCTGGGATTGAAAAAAATAATAAAAGATACTAGAGAATCCCTTTCTGAAGAAATAAAATCCCTTTCTAGAGAAATAAAAGAACTAAAATCCAACCAGTTGTAATCAAAAAAGCTATTAATGAGGTGCAATAAAAAATGAAGGCTTTTACTGCTAGAATAAATGAGGCAGAAGAGAGAATTAGTGACATAGAAGACCAAATGATGGAAAATAAAGAGGCTGAGAAAGAGAGACAAACAACTACTGGACCATGAGGGAAGAACTAGAGAGATAGGAGACACCATAAGACAAAACAATATTAGAATATTTGGGATACCAGAAGAAGAAGAAAGACAGAAAGGGGCAGAAGGCATATTGGAGCAAATTATAGAAGAAAATTTCCCGAATTTGGCAAAGGGAGCAAACATCAAAATCCAGGAGGCACAGAGAACTCCCCTTGGCATGATTATTGATTGATTGATTACAAGTCTCAGTGACAAAGAGAAAATCCTGAAAGCAGCTCAGGACAAGAGGTCTGTAACATACAATGGCAGAAATATTAGATTGGCAGCAGACCTATCCACAGAGACCTAGCATGCCAGGAAGGACTGGCATGATATATTCAGAGCACTAAACAAGAAAAATATGCAGCCAAGAATACTATATCCAGCTATACTGTCATTAAAAATAAAAGGAGTATGGAGCACTGGGTGTGGGGCATAAACAATGAATCTTGGAACACTGAAAAAATAAAATAAATTTAAAGTAAAAAAATAAAATAAATAAAAAATAAAATAAAATAAAAAGAGAGATAAAAAGCCTCTGTAACAAACAAAAACTAAAAGAATTTGCAAACACCAAACCAGCCTTCAAGAAATATTGAAATCTCCTCTAAGCAAAGAGAGTCTAAGAGTCTAGTAATAGACCAGAAAGGAATAGAGACAAAATGCAGTAACAGTCACCTTACAGGTTATACAATGGCACTAAATTCATATCTTTCAGTAGTACCTTGAACATAAATGGGCTAAACGTCCAATCAAAAGACACAGGGTATCAGAATGGATAAAAAAACAAGACCCATCAATAGGCTGTCTCCAAGAAACTCATTTTTGTCCCAAAGACACCTCCAGATTTAAAGTGAAGGGGTGGAAAACAATTTACCATGCTAATGGACATCAAAAGAATGCTGGGGTAGCAATCCTTATACCAAAATAATTAGATTTTAAGCCAAAGAGTATAATAAGAGATGAGGAAGGACACTATATCATACTTAAAGGGTCTGTCCAACAGGAAGATTTAACAATTTTTAATCTCTGCCACTAATGTGCAAGCAACCAATTATATAAACCAATTCATAACTAAATCAAAAAAACTGCATCAACAATAATACAATAATAGTAGGGGACTTTAACACACCCCTCACTGAAATGTACAGATCATCTAAGCAAAAGATAAACAAGGAAATAAAGGCTTTAAATGACACACTGGACCAGATGGACATCACAGATATATTCAGAACATTCCATCCCAAAGCAGCAGTATACACATTCTTCTCTAGTGCACATGGAACATTCTCCAGAATAGATCACATCCTGGATCACAAATCAGGTTTCAATTGGTACCAAAATAGAATCAAAATGGTTGAAAGACTTCACTGTTCTCACATTGGAATTGAATCAAAATCCTTGAGGAGAACACAGGCAGCAACCTCTTCAACCTCAGCCACAGCAACTTCTTCCCAGAAACATCACTGAAGGCAAGGGAAGCTAGGAGAAAAATTAACTACTGGGACTTTATCAAGATAAAAAGATTTTGCAGAGCAAAGGAAACAGCCAACAAAGCCAAGAGACAACAGACAGAATGGGAGAAGATATTTGCAAGTGACATATGAGATAAAAGGCTATTATCTGAAATCCATAAAGAACTTAACAAACTCAACACCCAAAGAACAAATAATCCAATCAAGAAATGGGCAAAAGACATGAACAGACATTTCTCCAAAGAAGACATCCAAATGGCCAACATACACATGAAAAAGTGCTCAACATTCCTCAGCATCAGGGAAATACAAATCAAAACCACAGTGAGATACCACCTTACACCTGTCAGAATGGCTAAAATTAGCAAGTTAGGAAACAACAGATGTTGGTGAGGATGCAGGGAAGGGGGAATCCCCTTCTACTGTTTGTAGGGATGTAAACTGGTGCAGCCACTCTGGAAAACAGTATGGAGATCCACAAAAAGTTAAAAATAGAGCTACCCTACGACCCAGCAATGGCACTACTGGGTATTTACCCTAGAAATACAAATGTAGTGATCCGAAGGGGCACATGCACCCAAATGTTTATAGCAGCCATGTCCACAATAGCCAGACTATGGAAAGAACCTAGATGTCCATCAACAGATGAATGGATAGAGAAGAGGTGATATGAATATATAATGGAATACTATGCAGCCATCAAAAAGAATGGAATCCTACCATTTTCAGCGATGTGAATGGAACTGTACTTATTTTGTTCAGTATTATGCTGAACAAAATAAGTCAATCAGAGAAAGACAATTGTCATATGATCCCTCTGGTATGAGGAATTTGAGAGGCAGGGCAGGGAGTCATGGGAGGTAAGAAGGGGAAAAAAATGAAACAAGATGGGATCAGGGAAGTAGAGAAACCATAAGAGGCTCTTAATATCAGGAAACAAACTGAGGGTTGCTGGGGCAGGGGGAGGGCTAGGGTGGCTGGGTTATGGAAAAAATAAAAATTAATAAGAAAAGAAAGAAGGAAAGAAAGAAAGAAAGAAAGAAAGAAAGAAAGAAAGAAAGAAAGAAAGAGCAGCTAAAGCAAGGGCATGGAGGCTTACATATCATGCTGTGTTCAGGGACTGGCAAAAATGCTGTTGGGATGGTGCAAAGGGCCTGGCCTGGTTGAGCCTTCATGGTGCCAGGGGCAGAGATAACAAGGAGGCCAAACCAGATTCTGAGGGGCCTTTCCTGCTCTGCTAAGGAACTCAGGCTTTGTCTTCCTTTCTTTCTTTTAAAATTTTTAAAAATTATTTATTTTAAAAAAAAATTTTTTAAGATTTTTTTATTTATTTGACAGAGAGAAACACAGCCAGAGAGAGAACACAAGCAAGGGGAGTGAGAGAGGGAGAAGCAGGCCTCCTGCCAAGCAGGGAGCCCGATGTGGGACTCGATCCCGGATCTCCGGGATCATGACCCGAGCCGAAGGCAGTCGCTTAACCAACTGAGCCACCCAGACGCCCCTATTTTTTAATTTTTTAAAAGATTTTATTTGACAGAGAGCACAAGCTGGGGAACCAGTAGGCAGAGGGAGAGGGAGAAGCAGGCTCCTTGGCTGTGCAGGGGACCCTGACGCAGGGCTCGATCCCAGGACTCCAGGATCAAGACCTGAGCCGCAGACAGACAGACGCTCAATGACTGAGCCACCCTGGTGCCTCTCTCTCTCTTTTTTTTTTTTCTTAATAACCAGATTTACATAGTTTTCTTGCATCTATATATAATTGTGCATTTCTTATTCTCCAATCTCCTTCTGAGTGTACCTGTTTCAAATGCCTCCATCAGCCTGTACCTTGGTCCTTCTGGCAAGAAGTCCTAGAAAACTTTGTTTTGGTAAGACTGCAACTGCCAGCCACAGCTTAATGAGAAGCCCAGAGCAATGAGGACATTCTGGAGATGTCTGTGTGTGCGTGTGTGTGCGTGTGTGTGCGTGTGTGCGTGTGCGTGTGTGTGTGTGTGAAGGGGTGTAGGGAGGGACAAAATAAACATTTGTCCGAAGCACACCCCAAAACATTAATTTTGTTGTCAAAGGACAAACATCTAAGAAATTTTGTTTCTTAAATCAGCTTTCAATATTATATGTCTATTTTTGTTATTATGTAATTAACTAACCTTAAAGTAAAAGGTCAATAAATTTAAAGAGGCAAATAATATGTTAAAATACCAACCACTAGCATTTACAAATTTTTTTTCTTTTAATCACTGTGTATATCATTTTTCTATTACTAGCATAAAGCACACATGTCCTGTTCTACTTTTTCACTTAGCAGTATCTCACACAGGGTTCTCCATTTGTCTCTTCATTTTCTCATTTATTTTGTAAATTATGAAGTAATGGGTGCCTGCTGGGTGGCTCAAAGGGTTAAGCCTCTGCCTTCAGCTCAGGTCATGATCTCAGGGTCCTGGGATCGAGGCCTGCATCGGGCTCTCTGTCAGCAGGGAGCCTGCTTCCTCCTCTCTGTCTGCCTGTCTCTCTGCCTACTTGTGATCTCTCTCTGTCAAATAAATAAATAAAATATTTTTAAAAAATTATGAAGTAGTAATAGTGACCATAAGGATATACATATGTGTTGGGGACCGAGGTATGGCTCAAGAAGGCCGACACAATCAGGCCTGACCCTTGCACCTACATAGCAGGATGCGGTCACCACAGAACCTCAGGGAGCCCAACGGCGCACATAAGGAGCACACCAATCAGTAGCCTGAGCACGCGCCTATCATGCCTGGCCCCACCAATCATATACAAGATCACGTACAAGAGCACGCCTGAAAGCAACCTATCGGGCGTACTTCCCCTATCCCTTGCCTATATAACCCCTTCGTGTTTTAATAAACTTTGCAGCTTGATCAGAATCCCTGTCTTGCTGCCATTCTTTCGCGCCTCCTGTCCCATCCCCCTCATCCGTTACAGGTATCTCGGCGGACCCCGTTGATTGCCTCGCGGGCCGAGGCACATATGCACACACACATACACACAAACACATATAGATATCTCTTACCTAATTGTCAAAGCAAATCTATCTGTTAGATACTCTTGTTATCTCCATTTCAAAATGAAGAAACTAAAGCCCAAAGAAATTAACTGACATGCTTAAAGTCACACAACCTGCAAGTGATAGACCCAGGACTCAGTCAAAGGCACAGCATATATACCTAGTTCTGGCCTTTATGATTCTATTGCAATGTACTTAGTATATTATTGTTTGCTTAATTGCTCCCTAGTTTTTAGCCATGTGAGTTTTCTATTGTACTGTTGAAGAAAAATTTATACATTTTTTTTAAAAATAAAAGGGATCATAAAGAGGAGAGGGGTAGCTCTTTCTTCAAGATATATTCCCAAAGTAACTACCATTTAGTCTAGGAAGTTTATGTGGCTCAGTTCCTTTCAACAATGAAGTTACTAATTCTTCTTCTTTTTTTTAAGATTTTATTTATTCGACAGAGAGAGACACACACATGGAAGAGAGGGATCACAAGCTGAGAGAGTGGAAGAAGCAGCAGGCTTCCCACTGAGCAGGAAGCCCAGTGCAGGGCTCCCGATGCAGGGCTCCATCCCAGGACTCTGGGATCATGACCTGAACTGAAGGCAGAGCTTAACGACTGAGCCACTTGGATACCCCTGACGTTACTGATTCTTATATCCCCCAATTACCTATCAACATATCTGTTGCTCAACAGTCTTGCCAATAATAAGGTTTTTTTTTCCCCCCATGCTTTATTTTATTTTCTTTTCAAAAGAAATACCTGTGTGTTTGCCACAAGCCAACAATACAAAGAAAAAGTGAATATTCTTCTCTGCAGGATTTCCTTTACCACAAAATCATTCTCCCTCAAATCTCAAGGTAACTAATAGTAACAGTTGAAATATATTTTTTCCATATCTTACTTTGTCACATACAAATATATTTATTTGTGGAGGACTTTTCCTTTTACTTATGGAGGACTTTTCCTTTTACCTTTTTTAACTTGAATGGATTGAGCTATACACGTTATTGTGTAACTTATTTTCTCACTGTATCATGAGTAGTACTTAAAATAAATACATACAGCATTGTTTTTACTAGTATGGATATACTACAAATTTTCTTTTTTTATATTGATGGAATTAAAATTTTTGCTCAAATAATGCCACACTAAACATCCTTGTATATATATCCTTATATTCTGGTGCTTTTATTTTTTAGGAGAGACTCCAGAAAGAACCAAAAGGTATGAATGTTTTTAATTTTAGTGTATACTGCTACATTTCTTTCCCTGAAAGTTATAGTAACTCAAAATTATTTTAGTAATTCAAATTTTTAATAGCAATACATGGCAATGTCTATTCCCCCATATCCTTGTCAAGACTGGATATTACTAATACTTTTACTATTTCTTCAAGTGTTTTCCCTTCCAAATGGTATCTCATTGTTTTAATATACATTTCCATGATGATCAGTGAGATAGAGTATCTTTTCATGTATTTATCATGTTTATTAGTCCTTGAGGGAAGTTTCTCTTCTATGAATCCATTTTTATTTATGAGCCTTTTATAATGTGTTGCTCTACTTGGAAATCCACCCATTAGAAACAACAGTCTTTATACATCTTTATAAATTAATAAATGTAAAAGTACATTTTACATTTTACATTATAAGATGGGTTGATTGTGAGATGTTTCTATTTACTATTTAAACATTTTTTAATAGATATTACTCTGTGTGCACACACAGACTTGTGTCTGTGTTCTCTTCATTTTGTTCTTCACTCTGCTTTTCTCTTTCTCCATAACAGATCCTGTTGGTGCCCTCTCCATGATCCCTGAGGACTAACCATTCCAGTGCATGCCTGTAGGAGTTATCTCCTCTTAAGGGCCTGTTCTTGGCCCGCTTGTAGCAGGCTAAGTGGTTGGAAATTGGAGGATAAATACCTTAGCTTCCTCCCCTCAGAGGAAGGCAAAGAATTTTGAGATGCCTCTGAAATGGTATCCCAGAGTTCCCCAATGTGATTGTCTCAGGTGCTCAGTGACACACCATTATTGGCCTCTTCTTTCCCGTCTCTCTTGCCCACCTCTTTATTAATGCTTCCTCCAGAAATATCTACTTCAAGCTGGGTCCTTTGTGAACTGCTGGCTACACTCCATTGAGTAAGATACCCAGGGTTTTTCTCCATGTGAACTTAGTCTTATTTTTTTTGTTCTTTGTTTCTGAACATGTTGAGTAGCATCAGCAAAGGTAAGTTGCAGGAAACAGAGGCTACAGAGCACATCGTCCATAAGGAGGTCTAATATTCAGATGGTGTTGGAGCGATCTTCAAGAGGCAGAAAACTTGGAATCTGCTCCTTTTCCCATTCTTTGCTAGGAATGTGGCATGAACATGTCTAACTTGAGATGTGTTTCCATAATCAATCCCAAGTGTTTACCTCCTTCACCCTAGCCCTACTCCAGCACCATCTCCCAGTTAGGAACACAACCTGACTGATAAGTAAATTCTCAATCACAGGAGATCTCAGAGTGCAGTGTTCATCTTGATTCCACACGTTCTGTTCAATGGATTGAAATGACTCCCCCCACACACACACTACCTAAATGAAGAGTCAGAGTACAAGCTTCAGAAAACTTCTCTTTAATATGTGGGTTGCTGTGGTGATGGGAGAGTGGCAGAACTGGAGGAGCCTGTGGAAGTGATTATAAATGAAGCTTAAGTAATCTTCAAGAACGTTTTCCTCTCAACGTCAGGCTTGAGCAATAGCGTCACGTTGGACTTCCTTGGCTTGTGATGAACACATTTTTATGTTCATTCATTTAGTAACTTCAGTGTGGTAAGTAATTGATCTACCATGGTGAACACATACTAGCCTACCAGGGGTTGATGGTGAAATAAGACACCTTCATTAACAAATAGAAGCATAAGTAAGATACATGGTATCAAGCAAAGGAGAATAAGAATTATATTTTATATTTCTTCTTTATTTACATGTTATATCTGTGATAGCATAAAAGGGGAAAACAGAGAGAAGATTGGGGAAGGGAAACTTTCTGAGGAAGCATTAGTAAACTATGGTCAGAAGAATGAGTGACATTCCTGAGTCATACCTGAGGGTGGAAATGGAGGCAGAGCAACAGCCCTGCAAAAGTTAAAGTGTGGGGAAAAAAGGTGCTACATTCTGGGACTGAAAGCTCAGGGAAGGTAGAGTCTAGTGAATGAGATAAAGAGTGAGGAGATGGTTTTGGAGTTGGAGGTGGCACCTGGTGGCTTCATACCATGTGTATTCACATGTCTGTTGTTAAAAGATTATTATCTCACTCCTAGAAGTGTCTTAAACTTGGATTTTCTGTGCCTCAATTCCCTCTTTTAAATATGTACCAAGATTGATAACAGGACCACCTACTTGGGAAAAAGATGAACCTGCTTTTAGGTAGAGACAATTACCAGGAAGGAATAAAAAAATGATGTATGCCAGTAATCCCACTAAACCCTTGAGAGTATATCCCTGTGTTGATACATTAGACCACTTGCCAGGGTCACCCACATAGGCTTTTTGTTCTTCCTGAAACACTTCCTTCCCTTAGCTCCCATGACTCATGCCTCTTCTAGTTTCCTCCTGTGTTGATGTTTGCTCCTTTTTCTCCTTTGCAAGCTTATCACTGGCTCTGCAATGATGGAGGTCCTTCATAGGTCAGCTCTCAGTTTTGCTGGTTAGTGCCTATTTATCACTCAAATCTCATTCTAAGCATCAGTTTCTCGGTGAAGGGCTTTCTTGGTCTCCTGGACTAATCAAGTCCCTTGTGGACTGAATGTCTGTATCCCTCTAAGATTCATATATTGAAGCCTTAACCTCCAATGTGATGGTATTTGGAGATGGGGTTTAGGGACATAATTAGGTTTAGATGAGATCATGAGAGTTGGACCCCATGGTGGGATTAGTGTCTTTTTAAGAAGAGGAAGAGACCGAACTCTCTTTTTCTGCCATGTGAGGACACAGTGCATGGTGGCCATGTGCAAGCCAGAACCTGACCATGCTGGCCCTCTGATAATGGACTTCCCATCTCCAGAACTGTAAAAGATCTCTGTTGTTAAAGCGGCCCAGCCTGTGGTATTTTGTGATGGCAACCTAAGCAGACTGAGACACATCCCCTTCTAGGCATGGCACCATGCTCCTGGCCTTCAGATGTCCTTATAAAGTCATGATTTTTGGTTAATTGGTGTAATTAATGGATTTCTTTCCAGAATTTAGCAACATGAGTACAAATGCTTGTTTCCTAAGGCTTATCATAAGAACTGGCTTCATGTAATGTACTCACATAGTCCCCATGCTCAGAAGGGCCCCATGCTTGGTTTAATGCTCTGTGGTCACCATCTTGAAATTCTTAATGCTTTTTGAACAAGGGGGTCTGCATTTTCCTTTTTTATTGGTCTCACAAATTATGTAGCTAGTCCTGCTGATCTTTTATCTCAGCACTGAACAAAATGTCTGGCACATAGTAGATCCTCAATAAATATTAGTTGAATGAGTGGGCCAATGCATTAATAGCTGAGTGGCTGAATATAAAATGCCAGAGCTAAGAATTATACCCGGGTCTGTTTGACCCCAAAGCCTATTCACTTTCCACCTCCCTATATACCACAATTTGCATTTACATATGGAGCTGGGTTGAGTAAATCAGCCCAAAGACCTTCCTCTCTCACTTATTCTCCAAATTATTTTCTCCTGCGGCATCTCTGGGGTAGTGTTGCAGTGGCAGCATTCTCTGGCATAAACATCCCTCTGACTCATAGAGCAATGCTATCACAAAGGGCCGGGACAGCTGCAGCTGTCAGGCATCTGTGACTTACTTTGAGATGGCATGAAAAATATCTCCTGATTGGCTAAACCTACCTTACGTCCTGCCCCCAGATCTGTAGGATTGACATTTCCAGAGAATACTTTTATATACATATGAAAATATACCACCTTCTCCTGAAGGGAATGGACCTTCTGAAATTCAGTGAAGAGAATCCTTCATTTCAAAATTAATTCAGATTTTATCTGAAACTCTTTGACACCTCTCTAGTCATAGTTAATTAACAGGAGTAATGTGAAAGGTTTACGCTTGGAATCAGGAAGCTGGGGTAGTCCGGGAGAATTGATTCAGTTTAGGTAAGGGAATTTGTAAATTGGCTTGCCTTCACCAAACCAAGAGGTCTGTTTGTATGGTTAAGTGTGCAGTGAGATAGATTTGCAAACTCCTACCTTGAAGCAACCATCAAAGCTAAAAAGCTGGGGCTGCCTTTGGTGCATTGCCCACTGGGCAAATATTTAGCTCTTTCAGCATTCCAGAGATGAGCTCCGTGCCAATAAACCATCTTCAAATGGCAAGCGGGGGAGAAGTTCAGGCTCAAAGAGAATTAGCTGGTGTGCTTTCAGTCATGAATAAATCACACCCTGGGTGAGGGGCAAGGGGTAAGTGTTGCTCGGCAAATGGATCAGCTCCAGGAAGAGCAAGGCCTAACATTCTTTAAATAAAAATCGGATCAGGGCTTTTTTTTTGGTGAGATTGTGCTTTGCCGCATCAATAATGGCACTTACCCTATCATGGTCGTGCCACCTTTGCTTCAGTTTGTCCTCTCAGTATGATGAGGCAGGGATGGATAAATCCTGTCTACTTTGGGCTTCTTGTAAGCATGGAGGGTATTACCTTTTGGATTGATAGGTTTAAATGGCTGGTGATCTTCAGTCTGCTCGGTAACTCTGTATACCCTAGAAAAGTCTCAAGAGCTGTGTTTGAGGTCCACATGAGTCTCTGGCGGGTACAGAAAGGACACTAACACATTCGTCCATCCCAGACAGATCAGGAACTTCAAACACCAATTGACTTTCTCTTTCTGATACCATCCCAAGAGAATGCTATACCAGGAATGTCTCCTACCAGCCACTCAGCTCTTGTATCATAGTATTGATAATAATGGCAAAGGAATCACTAATGCTTTTCTAGGGATCAAAATATATAGAAACTATTCTGCTTATATAGACATGCTACATGTGTTGATTGATTTATTTATGCAACAGCTCTCTGAGATATGTACTATTGTTCCTATCCTTTGACAGATAAGGAAACTGAGGCACAGAGAGTTATGAGTCCTCTGCCTAGGGAAGGGACTACAGTGGTTTTCCTTACCATATTTTCAGGACTCTGTTGTAGGAGTTTGCAAAGGTGACTTGAAAAATAGGTTTCAACATAAGACATTTGGTGGGGATGCAAACATTCGGTCTACAACAGTGTTAACCACTAGGCAGGTGTGGGTGGTAATTTTTAGATATCTCCCTGTGAGGCCCAACCTAAATTTATTCCTTTTTCTCTGATGCTCAGTAGAAATGTTAGATGACAAATTTGATGAAATCTTCCAGACAGGGTGCCTGGGTGGCTCAGTGGATTAGAGCGTCTGCCTTCGGCTCAGCTCGTGATCTCAGCGTCCTGGGATTGAGGCCTGCATCGGGCTCTCTGCTCAGCAGGGAGCCTGCTTCCTCCTCTCTCTCTGCCTGCCTCTCTGTCTACTTGTGATCTCTCTCTCTGTCAAATAAATAAATAAAATCTTTTTTTTTTAAAGATTTTATTTATTTATTTGACAGAGTGAAACACAGTTAGAGAGGGAACACAAGCAGGGGGAGTGAGAGAGAGAGAAGCAGGCCTCCCGCCGAGCAGGGAACCCGATGTGGGACTCGATCCCGGGTCTCCAGGATCATGACCTGAGCCGAAGGCAGTCGCTTAACCAACTGAGCCACCCAGGCACCCCAAAATAAATAAAATCTTAAAAAAATCTTCCAGACAATATGTCAAAAAGAAAAAGAGAAGGAAAACAGAACAAATGTAACACCTGAATAATAAGAGTTATGATAAAAAAAAAAGACCAGAGAAATTTGATTTCTCTGTAAAGAATGATGTATCCTAACTAAATCTTTTCTGTATCCCAACTGAACAGTCAATAACATCTGCATAGTTGACTTATGGTATTGGGAATATATTTGCTTCTGGTGGAATGAAATAAATGCTAAATATGGTCTTTAGTTAAAAAAAAAAAACACAGAAAATGAAGGCAAGGAAAGCCTCAAAGAAATACTCAAGAACATTTCATGGACTAAAGTATTTGAGCTTCTAGACTGAAAACATCCATCAAGCATCTTGGAGAATGTGTATGTCTAGTCCCAGACCTTAACAACCACTGGTCACACTACCTCTTCTCTTGGATATCTTGAGGTATTACCAACCCTACAAGTCAAAAATTGTACTCAGGGTGTTTCTCCCCTCAAATCTCTCTGTGCTCCATATCATGAGGAGGGGTATGGCCAGCCATCCAGTTACACTGCTTAAAATTCCAGGAGTTATTCCTAACATCTCCCTCTCTCTTACTTTCTATATCCATTGCATCTCTAAGCCCAGTTGGTTTTACCTTCTATCTTTCAGATCCATCTACTTGTCTTCACATTTGATTTCACCACTTGTCTGGATGATAGCAATAGTTTTCCTATCAACCTGCATCCTTTCTTAACCTTCTCTAAACTCCTCACTCACCCTTTTCCCCACCTTCTTATCTGGTTTTCTTTTCTTTTCTTTCTTTCTTTCTTTCTTTCTTTCTTTCTTTCTTTCTTTCTTTCTTTCTTTCTTTAATTTAAGTAATCTCTACACTCAAAGTGGGACCCAAACTCACAACCCTGAGATCAAGAGTCACATGCTCTTCCAATTGACCCAGCCAGGCACCCCACTAGCTATTTTTTTCAAAGGTAAATCTGATCATGTCTTTCCTCTGCTCTTACACAGATTGGAGATTCTTTGGTCAGACTTAAAATATGTAAGAGCTTCACTTCCTTTTCCAAAACAGTTGGTTTCTTCAGGGATTCACATATAAGCTGTGACCAAAATACCTCCGTCATATGCCTGCTAAACACTGAGAGAAACATGAGCCTGAGGCTCAGTATTGGTTGGATAACTGAAGAAGAGTAGCTAAAGGGAGGACCAGAGGCAGGAATTGGATTGGCTATTATTTTGGGATGCACTTGATAAGAAATAAAGACCAGGCCTAGCCCTATGCCTAGTCTCTATGTCTTGGTGTTCTCACATTTTTTTTCATCATAATTACGAAAAATCAAAGCGTGGTTTGACTCATCAAAGAAAAGTATTTCTAAATTTTGGAGACCCAATGACAGCTTCCTAATGTTCTGTATGTAAATATAAAGATGTTTGCCCCTACTTACTTCTAGTTAAAATTCAGCCATCCTACCCTCATTCTTTCAGTCTCTGTCCCTCACTGTGCCTCTGCCACCCCAGGACTTCTATTCATGCTGTTTCTCCTGTCTGGAATGTAGTTCCCTGCTCTCTTTACTTGGTTAACTCCTACTCATCCAGCTCTCAGTCTGATAGCACTCCCTTGGGGAAAACTGCCTGACCAAATCAAATGCCTTCCTCATAAGTTCTCAATGCAATCCTTTCTCTTCATAATAGCAATTATGTCAGTTGGCAATTTTATTTGTGTAATTATTTGGTTAACATTTTTATCTTCCACTGGACTGTAAGCTCATGGGGCAGGCACTGTATGTTCTGTTTACTATTGACTCCTCAGTACCTAGCAACATTTCTAGCCCATAGTAAACCTTCAATACATATTTGTTGAATAGATAGTTGAATGCCATATATGTAAATTTTAGAGACATCAAAAATATATTTTTAAGTGGTCCAAAACAACTGTTGTAGAATTACCCCTTTGTTTATTCAAAACCTGTCACAAAAGTGATCCAGGTAACAATTAATATATCATGGTACTTAGGCCCTCAAATATATCCTGTGGTATTAATATGGATTTGTAGCTATAAGCCGTAGTTTCAAGAAGGCAAGTGTTATCTTCCACTATAGTGAGTCATGGTTTCAGTCTCTTAAGAGAGCACCAGAAAACAAGCTGGGATACTTTTATAGCTGTGAACCTAATTTTATATCCCAATAAAAATATGATACTGCTTATTCGGAAAATTCAATAAGAATCCATTTGCAGGAGCACCTGGGTGGCTCAGTTTGTAGAGCATATGACTTGATCTTGGGGTCATGAGTTCAAGCCTCATGTTGGGCATACAGCCTACTTAAAAAAAAAAATCTGGGGCTCCTGGGTGGCTCAGTTGGTTAAACGACTGCCTTCTGCTCAGGTCATGATCCTGGAGTCCCAGGATTGAGCCCTGCATCAGACTCCCTGCTTGGCAGGAAGCCTGCTTCTCTCTCTCTCACTCCCCCTGCTTGTGTTCCCTCTCTGGCTGTGTTTCTCTCTGTCAAATAAATAAATAAAATCTTTAAAAAATCTATCTGCAGACTTAATAGTATAAGGCATTTAAAAAATAATAATATAAGGAACTTTGTTCAGTTACAGGTTACCCAGCTTTGTGAAAGCACAGCTCAAGACCAAACTCTCTCTGATAGTCTTTGTTTGAAGTAACATAGGAATTTTGGAGTGGCATATGATTATCTTTGCAAAATGTCAGACATATAGTCCCTATTTGGAAAGTTCAGAGCCAGACTTTATTGAAAGATTGCTTTGGTCATTATAAGGATGTTGCTAAATGAATATCTGATGATAATAAAAGGTAATATTTGCTGAGCACCAACTCTGTGTCAGGCAATGTTCTAAGTGCTCATTTAATCCACATAACAATTCTAATTTAAGTAGGGACTATCATTTCTCCCAGCTTGTAGAGGAGCAAACTGAAACACAGAGGTTATTTAACTTTCTTTTTTTTTTCTTTTAAAGATTTTATTTATTTGGCAGAGAGAAACACAGCCAGAGAGGGAACACAAGCAGGGGGAGTGAGAGAGGGAGAAGCAGGCTCCCCGCTGAGCAGGGAGCCTGATGTGGGACTCGATCCCGGGTCTCCAGGATCATGACCTGAGCCGAAGGCAGTCGCCCAACCAACTGAGCCACCCAGGTGCCCCAGTTATTTAACTTTCTTAAGATTATACCCCTAGGTACTCTGGCTGCAGAGTACCCACACTGCCCAATATGGTGCCCACTAGTTCATGTGGCTGTTGAGCACATGAAATGTGCCAGTCAGAATTAAGATGCGCTATATGCTAGATTTTGAAGACTTGGTACACATATATCTCATTAAGTTTTTCTATTGGTTACATGTTGAAATTTTAGATAGGGTTCATCAAGACATGCTTAAAATTAGTTTCATTTTATTTCTTTTTTTCATGAAGCTATGAGAAAAATTTTCAAGTACATTTATTCCTTGTATTCTATTTCTATTGGACAGCATTGATTCATTCTCTTAAACTGCATTATATTGTCTTTTTATCTGGTAGCAAGGCATTTAGGACTATTAGCCATGCAAATCAACTGTCAACATGAATGATGGTGTGAAGATTATGGAAAGAAACAAAGGAGAAGCAGAGATGTCACCTGAAGTCATCAGCAGTAAAATGTCGAAACAATGAGACATGTTGGCTATTGTCTTCAGTACATATAGCTCTGTGTCACTATTTGTTGTGTAGAATGCCTACTCATTTCTAGACTCTGTCCTGGTCCAAGCATTTAATGGGCAAACACCAGCAACCAATTAACAACTTCCTTACTCCCTTGTAGACAATAAAAAAACCCACAACACAACCAAACAAAACAAAACATTCCCCTTAATGATTTACCTTAGAGTCCATCAACATAATGTTCCTCTACCTAGATATGGCATTCATTCATAAATTTGTTCTTTTATTCCGAAGTCACATGAAATTCTTGCCTTTGATGTTTTGAGGAAATACAGCCTCCTTCTCTCCTTTTTTTTGCAGACACTAAGGGGCAATGGATGTGGGGAAATGGGGAGAGGAAGAAAGAAACAAGAAGAGAGGGACTCCACATGATGAGGAAGGGATGATTGTAGTCATGGTCTAGGGTACAAGGAGGACAAACTCTCTTTGCCTCTCTGTCCATTGGCCACAACCCCCATCACAGTATGGGTTTGGCTCTCCCTTCCCCAGTCACCATCTCCTCACTACTTTGACCTGGCTACCTCTTTCAGGATTTAAGTTTTAGTTGTTTTCATCTGAGTCTGCAAAGGGGCAGAGTAATTAGCCAGAGGTTGGTCATATAGGAATAGAAAAGGGTGGATCACAAACAAGATTGGTCCTGATAACATCAGAAAAATGTCTTTTTAAGACTTAAAGAAATGTAGGGGTACCTGGGTGGTTAAGCATCTGCCTCCAGCTCAGATCATGATCCTGGGGTCTTGGTATTGAGCCCCACATTGGGCTTCCTGCTCCACAGGAAGCCTGCTACTTCCTCTCCTACTCCCTCTGTTTGTGTTCCTGTTCTCACTCTTTCTCTCTCTGTCAAATAAATAAATAAAATCTTGAAAAAAAAAGATCCATAGACATGTTTCAGAGTCACAGGTTGAAACGGCAATGCCTGAAGACTCAGAATCTGAGATGTGAACACTGAGTCCCAGACTTGGGATTCTTTGGCTCTCTGTACAGGATACTCCAAGGTACACAGTATGGGACCTTCACTGAACAGTCACTGATCTCCTAAGAACACCATGCCCAGGATAAAGTTTCTAAAGACATAACTTAAGTATTTATTTTTCCTTTTGCCCCACCAAACCCCATGTGTTTACTCAGCAGGCAATGGATGCTAAGGTCAGATGTACTTAAAAAACAAAAATTAGAAGCTGTTCCCAACATAACAGAAAGTGAAATAAACAACAAATGGAAATACAACAGTATAAATAACATTAGCCTGATTTAGTTTTTTAATCTGGGTATATATTTTACTGAATCTTCATTAGAAGACTAGAATGTGGGCGCCTGGGTGGCTCAGTGGGTTAAAGCCTCTGCCTTCGGCTCAGGTCATGATCTCAGCGTCCTGGGATTGAGGCCCACATCGGGCTCTCTGCTCAGCAGGGAGCCTGCTTCCTCCTCTCTCTCTGCCTACCTCTCCGCCTACTTGTGATCTCTCTGTCAAATAAATAAAATCTTAAAAAAAAAAGAAGACTAGAATGTAATTCCCTGAAGGCAGAGTTTTTTTTATCTAGTTTGTTCATTGCTGTAGTACCATCACCTAGAAAATACCTGGCCCATAGCAAATACTTGAGATATTTGTGAAATGAATGAATAAATTAATATATAATAGGAAAAAGAGCTTCAAAATGTTAATGAGGTAGAGAGATTATAAGAGAACGGTTTTTTCTTCATAATATTTTGCATTTTCCAATTTTAAAATAACTATGAATTACAATTGGAACAAAGTAAAGATTAAAAAAAACTTCTGGGTGATAAATTTTTAAGGCATATTAGTGTATTTAAAATAATATAAATATTTTTGAAAGGGAGAAGGGGCACCTGGCTGGCTCAGTTGGTAGAGCATGTGACTCTTGATCTCAGTATTGTGAGTTTGAGCCCCACACCGGGCATGGAACGTACTAAACAAACAAACAAACAAACAAAGAAATAAAAATAATATAGATATTCTCTCCTTTTTACTGTATGTCCTGGTGGACCAATACATACAGGCTAAACTAGGAGACATTCAACATGGAAGTTGCATTTTTTTTTTTAAGATTTTATTTATTTGACAGAGAGAAACACAGCCAGAGAGGGAACACAAGCAGGGGGAGTGAGAGAGGGAGAAGCAGGCTTCCCACTGAGCAGAGAGCCCGATGTGGGACTCGATCCTGGGTCTCCAGGATCACGACCTGAGCCGAAGGCAGTCGCTTAACCAACTGAGCCACCCAGGCACCCAGAAGTTGCATTTTAACGCAGGGCCTACTATGTACTGGGCACTGTGGACACAGAAGGCTGAAGATGAAGGCATTGCCCTTAAGTAGGTCATAGGAAATAAAATCTGAAAGGGTGTTATAAAGCTTTTAAAAAATCCCTGCAGGAGCACCTGGGTGGCTCTGTAAGTTAAGCGTCTGCCTTTGGCTCAGGTCATGATCTCAGGGTCCTGGGATCAAGCCCTGTATCTGGCTCCCTGTTCAGCAGGGAGCCTGCTTCTCCCTCTCCATCTGCTGCTCCCCTTGCTTGTGCTCTCTTGCTCTGTCTCGTCAAAAAAATAAATAAAATATTTTTAAAAATCTTTCCAATTGTATTACATTTATGATTTTACATTATCACAATAGAACAAATAGAGAATTTCTGAGGAATCAGGGTAGGTGTTATTCCCACATTAAAGATGAGGTTGCCTGGCTGAGAAATCGAGTTGCTTGCTTAAGGTCAAGTAGTTAGAAAGCAGTAGATCCACACACACCCAGGTCTTTACACAGCTCTGCATTTCTCAGCTTTCTAAAGAGCTGCCACAAGGAGGCTTTGCCCAGGGCAGGTGGGCGGGGGCGGAGGCGTGCAGGGGAGGGGAGGAACAGCTAACTGGAAATTTGTGCTTTTCTAGCTACATGTGTCTATTTAAATTTAAATTAATCAAAGTTAATTAAACATCAAACATTCAGTGCTTCAATTGTGTTAGCCACATTTCAAGTGCTCAGTAGCTACTGAATGGGACACCTCAGAAAAAAGGACATTTCCACGATCTCAGAAAGTTCTATTGGATAGCACAGTGATAAATTCATTGTAACTGTTTTTTTGTTAACAAATGACAAACAACAATCGAACAATAATTGATCCATGGGAGAAGTATGTATTATACGTGTATTGAATAACTGTGATATATAAGGCCTCATCTAAACTTCATAGCAACTTCTAAAAAAAAAACTCTATTATTATCTCCACTTGCAGATAAAAAACTGAGGCCACAGGGATGAAGCAGCTCAGTCAAGATCATATAGCTAGCAAAATGAGGAGTTGGGACTTGAATGCAGCCCATCTGGCACTGGAGCTGATGAATTTAATTGTCAGTCATTCTGAGTGTGGTCCCTGAACCAGCAGCAACAGCATCACCCGAAGACTTGCTAGAAATGTCAATTCTCGGCCTCCGCCAGACCTCTTGAGTCAGCAATGGGTGGAGGGGCACAGCCCTCTGCATTTTCACCAACCCCCTAGCCAAGTTGGGTGCATACTTGAGTTTGAGAACTCTGCTGTGCTGCACCCCTACTTTTTAAAAAAAGATTTTATTTATTTATTTGACAGAGAGAATCACAGCTAGAGAGGGAACACAAGCAGGGGGGAGGGAGAGAGGGAGTAGCAGGCTTCCCACCGAGCAGGGAGCCTGATGTGGGGCTCAATCCTGGGACTCCAGGATCATGACCTGAGCCGAACGCAGACCCTTAATGACAGCCACCCAGGCACTCCCGCACCCCTACTTTTAAGCATCTCTGACCTACCCAGCCCTGTGCTCAGTGTTTGCTACTGGTATATCTTATTACTTTTATTATTTTTTAAGACTTTATTTATTTATTTATTTATTTATTTGCCAGAGATAGAGCGAGAAAGAGGTGAAGGAGAGAGTACATTTATCTTGATGAGCACCAAATAATGTATAGAATTGTTGAATCACTGTATTGTACACCTGAAACTAATATGACACTGTACATTAATAATACTGGAATATTTTTACAAAGTATGTCCTAACATAATTTTTCTCTTTTTTTAAGATTTTATTTATTTATTTGACAGAGAGAAAGATCACAAGTAGGCAGAGAGAAAGGAGGAAGCAGGCTCCTTGCTGAGCAGATAGCCCCATGCAGGCCTCGATCCCAGGACCCTGAGATCATGACCTGAACCGAAGGCAGAGGCTTTAACCCACTGGGCCACCCAGGCGCCCTAACATAATTTTTCACATCAAAATATATCTGCTCTAGAATGTGCCAACCTGAGGTTCAGAATTTCTATTCCTGAAAGTTTTCAAACAATAAATACTCACTCATTCATTTTTCCATATAACAAATTATCAAGTGCTTTCATGTGACAGGCACAGTCCTAGGCAACGAAGAGCAAACAATGGAGGTTCCTGCTTTCATGGGGCTTGCGTTCTAGCGGGAGAGACAGACAATAAACAGGTAAGCAAATAAATAGAAATGATAAACACACTGTGAAAATTAGTAGGAAGAAAATAAACAAGATGCTATGCTAAGGGATAAATGCTGGCCATTAGGCATAGGGATAACTTCTCTGAGAAGTGGACCTTCAGGCTGATACACGAAGGATGAGGAGAAGCCTGTTGTTCTAGGAGATGGTACTCCAGATGGAGGGAACAGAACATGCAGAGGCCTGGGACGGAGAAAAGCTTAGCTGGTTCTGGGAACTGGCAATCTGGGGAGCATAAGAGGGTAAGGGGAAAGCTAAGGTGAGGTTGGAGATGCAAGAAGGAGCCAGGTCATGCGGGGCCATGTGGGCCAAGATAAAAAATCTGCATTTTATTCTAAATGGGATTTTATGCTTTAGCAAAGGAATGGCATATCATAATACCTATTTAATAACTATCTGTTGAACAAGCAAATCAGTCAAGGGCATTAAAACTGATTCTCGCAAGAAGAGTTCTATTTCTTTTTATTTTTTCTTCTGAGAATAATAAAGTGGCGGCTCTAACTTAGGAAACACTTCTACGTGCCAACTGTGCCTTCATTAATGGTCCTCACAACAATTTGGTGAAGTGGTAGTATTATTGCCCCCTTTTTATTATTATCATTCCCTTTTTACCTCTTTCATCCCCTTTTTACAGAAACTGAAATTCACAGACATACCTTCAACACATTTACTCAAGTGTTCTTTGAATACTTTATGTGTCAGTTCTCATGGATAGTAAGTGGCAGATCTAGTCTTTAACTGAAGACAGTCTGTTTCGGAAGCCGATGTTCTTTTACTAAGTTATACTACATCTAGTAAAAATAAGATTTGCTCTGTAATTTGTAGGCAACAGCAAGTACAAAATGAGAGCTGGCTAGGTTGGGTTTAGAGCATACCATAAGCCTGTACTCCTGACCTTTTATCCCCAACTCGGAACACTACTATGCATGACACCAGGATCTCTTGTCATGGATGGAGACAGGGAGCTGGCTGGCTCCATGTGTCTACATTCCCACTTGCTGTCCCAAAAGTCCAACTGGTTGAGCTCCCCGACGTTATGCCCTGATTGCTAAGTCTAGTCTGGCACAGGGACAGAGGGACTCCGAGGCCAAGGAGTTGAGAATTCTTACTGGCCGCTTGGGAGGGCCAGATAACACAAGTGAGGAGCTGGCATGCTAAAAAGAGGGAGTGCTATTTTGAGAATCTCTTCAAGTAACGTTTCACAGTGGAAAAATGGTGACACTCTGCACAGGATGTAACCTGACAGAAGTTATGTCTCAGGCGTCAGGGCCTTGGGTTTCTATTTTTATTGCTAAAACTTGCAATTTGAACTGAAGAAGGCTGGCCCCTAAGAAATAAGTAAAGATTGGTATGAAATCTGGAAAAGTTTCTGGAAATGTCATGGATCAAGATTGAAAGGTCAGTCTATTAGTAGGAGAAGGAAAGTAAATGGGAAGTAGGGTAATCCAGGGAGAGAAACGAAACAACAGAGACTTTGGACACAGAAACAAACTGAGGGACTTGGAGGGAGGGGGGTGGAGGGATAGGAGAGCCTGGTGGTGGGTACTGAGGGCACCTAAAGCGTGGAGCACTGATGTGGGGAATGGGGAATGAATCTTGGAACACTGGAAAAAAAGTTAAGTAACAATAAAAAAAAATCTAAAAAAAAAAAAAAAGAAAGATCAGTCTATTAAATACAGCAAGCCATATCTACCAAGGGATACCATGAAGCTATTAAGATGATAATATGAAGCTCTATTTCCCCAGAAAGAAATACGTTCCTACTATATTTTTTCTGTGTAAAGAGATGATCACAAAGAGAGTGCACACTTATGGCACCATTTTGTAAAATACATGCATATGTATATGTGTATAGAAGAGGTTTGGTGCACCTGGGTGGCTAAGTTGTTGAGCGTCTGCCTTCGGCTCAGGTCATGATCCTGGAGTCCCAGGATCCAGCCCCACATCAGGCTCCTTGCTTGGCGGGAAGCCTGCTTCTCCCTCTCTCACTCCCCCTGCTTGTGTTCCCTCTCTAGCTGTGTTTCTGTCAAATAAATAAATAAAATCTTTTTAAAAAAATAGAAAAGGTTTGGAAGGAGATATTTTTAAAAGGTAAAATTGGGCCTTTATATCTATATTTTATGAACTTTTTACAAGAAGTATAGACTATATGTGTGCAACCAGAAAAAAAAAATGAAGCAATTACCACTTTGAAAAAAAAAGATGGTGATCAAAGGGGTCCCTGACCAAATGATTAAGGGGAAACCTGTAAGGTAAAGATTAGGTAAGAAAGGGCCAAAGTCTTTAGCTTGTGCTTTGTTTCCCTTATCATGAGAGAAAGTGTTTTGTTCCCGAAATCATACCAAAATTTCTTATACTGTGATGATTACATGTGAGATCAAGATTAGATGTGTAATTCTGGGTTCAAAGAATATCTGAAAAGTCAATGAAGGAAAAAGAAGAAATAAAAATTAATCAGCCATTATATCCACGAACTTATAATCAGTTCATGGAAACTAATTAACATGGAAATCTTTGGCTGGGACCAGGACCACTATTTATATAGAGGTAACAAAAGTCTATCAAAGGCTGAGAGCCCTGTGAGAAAAGAAACTAAATGCTTCAAGAGTTTCAGGTATCCTGGGGCGCCTGGGTGGCTCAGTTGGTTAAGCAACTGCCTTCGGCTCAGGTCATGATCCCAGAGACCTGGGATCAAGTCCCACATTGGGCTCCCTGCTCAGCAGGAACCCTGCTTCTCCCTCTCTCACTCCCCCTGCTTGTGTTCCCTCTCTGGCTGTGGTTCTCTCTGTCAAATAAATAAAATCTTTAAAAAAAAAAAAAAAGAGTTTCAGGTACCCTGATCATGACAGTTATATAGCATACACATTGCAGAGAGATGGGCTAGTGTCACATTAATTTTCTTAGCTCTTCAATTTAGAGGAAAGGTTTTTTTTTCCTCTCAAGCCCTCCTTGACTGGATATTTTGCCTAAATGTCAATTTATTTAAACTGCATAACATTTTGAGTAAATATTTAATTGGAAAGAGAGTCTTTTTCATTAATACTTTGGAACATACATTAAATATTATGCAATTATCATACGTAAAACAGAGTTCTCTGAGGCTAGGTTATGGGTTGAATTGTGTCTCCCCAAAATTCATATGCTGAAGTCCCAACCCCCAGTCACCAAAGCTCTAAGTGAATAGCATGGCCAAGGTCAGACAAAGTCGGAAGTCGTCTCTGCGTTCTCTTTCTCTATCTGGATTCCTCCAGAAACTGTTCTCAATCCAATCCTTTGGAAGGATATCACAAATGGTAAAGCCATTTATCCCAACCAAACCAATCCCTTGAGAAGATGTAGACCTTTTACCAATCAACAGCAGAAAGAGTCTTGGATCAATTATTAATGGTACTATGATAAGTTTAAAGAAGACTTTGTGCTTGCTGAGTTTTCTCCAAGGGAAGAAAACCATTATTTGTTTGAGAGAGAGAGAGAGAGTGAGTGAGAAAGAGCATGAAAAGGGAGAAGGTCAGAGGGAGAAGCAGAGTCCCCGTGGAGCTGGAAGACCAATGCGAGACTTGATCCCAGGACTCCAGAATCATGACTTGAGCTGAGGGTAGTGGCTTAACCAATTGAGCCACCCAAGCACCCTAAAATGAAAAGTCTTAAGGATCTATGAGTAGTGACAGAGCCGCTCTCCCCATCTCACTTTTATGTCCCCAGTTTTAGTTCTCTGCAAGACATTTATGACATTTTTATTTGTTTGTTTATGATCTGCCTCTTCCTTCTAGAAAGTGAGCTCCATGAGAGCTGAGACCTTGTCTATCTTATGCCCCACTGTATCCTCAAGGTGCCTGGAGCATAGCAGCCTTCAATAAGTGTTTGCTGAATAAACAAATAGATCATTTTAATGTAAATTAATAAAGGAATTAAGCAGTTTTATAGGATGTTGCCATCAAATTCTGTTGATGTCCATTCTTAATGCTAATGTAGGGGTAGGAAGGAAGTTTTTTTTTAAAGATTTTTTTTATTTATTTGACAGAGAGATCACAGGTAGGCAGAGAGGTAGGCAGAGAGGCAGGCAGAGAGAGAGGAGGAAACAGGCTCCCTGCTGAGTTGAGAGCCCAATGAGGGGCTCGATCCCAGGACCCTGAGATCATGAACTGAGATAAAGGCAGAGGCTTAACCCTCTGAGCCACCCAGGCACCCCAGGAAGAAAGATTTTTAACAAAGTCAAGCACACCACACACTTACGACAGGCTGAATGGTTTCTTCCTTAACCCTGTGTGGAAAGATATAATTGAATGATGGATCCATGTAGAAGTAAAGGAATCTTAATATACAATGATGCACTTTAGGCTGGAAATCTGGCACAGTCAACAGAAAAGAAATTTTTCTACATAAGGCTAGTAAATTTAATTTCCAAGTTTATTCCTAGGCCTAATGATTTCTTATATTTTCTCAGTACCAGCATGGTAGTTAAGATTGGTCTCGGGGTGCCTGGGTGGCTCAGTTGGTTAAGCGACTGCCTTCAGCTCAAGTCATGATCCTGGAGACCTGGGATCGAGCCCCACATTGGGCTCCCTGCTTGGCGGGAAGCCTGCTTCTCCCTCTCTCACCCCCCCTGCTTGTGTTCCCTCTCTTGCTGTGTTTCTCTCTGTCAAATAAATAAAATCTTTAAAAAAAAAAAAGAAAAAAAAGATTGATCTCAATAGTCAGACAGTCTAGACTTAAATTCCAGCTCTGCCGCTTCTTAGCTGTGTGACCATGGACCCAAAGTCAAATGAGCTGAATAAGTTATTCCGTATGGAGGTAATAAGAGAGCAAAAATATTTTTATGAGTTTGAATGTCATATTCCTTCTGTCACTCAGGGGACATGATAGGATATTCTTGCTTTACAAAAATGTTTTTACATCATCCTGATATCATGTAGTCCCTACATATAAAAGCTTCTAAAAATATCCATAATAAATGTTGGGTTGTTTTTGCCTCTGAAAAAAATTTACATAAGGAAACCTAGGAGAAATACTAATTTCCCATAACCAAATGCATGCAAGTAATGGTTTTCCTTGAATTTTAAAGTGCCTTGCATATTTTAAAGTACAGCAATATAATAATTCCATTTGAATAGTCTAAGAAACACTAATGTGTCTTATATTCATTATCTAACCTCCTTATATTAGATTCTCTTCCCAGTGATTTTAATAAAAGTGCCATGCAAAATTTATAAATCATGTCACTGTCTTTCGAAGAAAACTCAAAGTTAGCTCACAAAAAAAAGGCAGTGAATAAAATAATGAAATAACTGAATAGATAGATAAATACACAGATGTGGTGTATGCCCTAATCTCCTCAAAAAGTTATAGAGAAGGAGGCAACAAACACCCAGGAAAGTGTGTTTGATAGGGGCACCTGGGTGACTTAGTCAGTTAAGCATCCAACTCTTCATTTTCAGGTCAGTTCATGATCTTAGGGTCAAGAAATAGAGCCCTGCATGGGGATTTTTGCTGGGCATAGAGATGGAGCCTGCTTAAGATTCTCTTTCCCTCTCCCCTTCCCCCTCCCCACCCTGCTTGAGTTGCGCTTTCTTTCTCTCTTACAAAAAAAAAGCGTGTTTGATAAATGAAGATAAGAAAAAAAACAGAATAAACATATACAAAAGATGGATAACTAAATCAGAATTATGAATAAGTGTTTTAATGGATAAATAAATGAAAGGGACTAATTGTTATTAAATGTCTATGATGTTATGTTCTAAATTTCCTGGCCAGTGTAGCAATAAGGAAGGAGGAAAAAGCAAATTGGATGCAATCACTGCTTCTCAAACTTCCCCATTTAAGTTCAAGAAGAATGATTCCTGGGGTACATAAACTGAAATAATTCACCAGAAGTGAAAAATCACTTTATGATTCAGTACAAGAATTAATGGAAATACTGCATTCTATCACTAATGCACTAAAATTGTTTTAATAAAAAAGTATTTTTTCTTGTCCGTATCTGCATAGAATTTGCTCTCCAGAATGAAGTAGCACATCGATCCTTAGCTAAACACCATGTTCCCACAACATCATACATTTCCTCTTACTCCTGGGAAGTAAATATGCAGTTTGAAAAAACATATGTTTACAAAACTCTCAATTGACTTTTTTGTTAAAATCAGTCAACAGAATTTTTAAAGTAAAAAATTTAAATTTAAATATAATGTATGTGCAAGATTATACCCTAAGAAATAGTATTAAAAAGAAACAAGTTATACCTTATAAAGACTGAAAGTCTTGAATTGGTTTAGCCCCTGACTGACTTAATGTGATCTGCTCCTAATCTATATTCTAACCAAAGCTAAGAAAAAAGTCTTTCCAGAGGAAATAAAATCATTCAGTGTCTATAATTTTTCATGCTAAATATCTAGCATTCATTTTTAAATTACCAGACATACCAAAAACTAGAACCAAGAGGAACAGAACCAATAGGCAATAGAAACAGACCCACAAATGATCCAGTAGACTGTGTTGGCCAAAAAAAATAAAGCTGATTTGCCTCTATCTGAGAAGTTCAAAATTTGGAGGGAATAGGTATCATAGAAAGCAGAGAGCAACATGGGGTCGAAAACCATTAATTAGTTGGAAGTCTTTAAATGGAGCAGTTCCTTATCCAGAAAGGCAAGTCTTACAACTAAAAGGAAATTATAAATTTATCATGTGAAGAAATTGAATCAGAATGGCTCCAATTTATGGTTGGAGGGTAGAGTGAAATGTGAAGCTAAAAACACTAGTATTAAGTGAACATTTGCTTATAAAATGTAAGATACTTAGATCCTTTTTCGACCCACTCTGAGAACCCCAGAAGGCTTGTCAGTCTCCCTTCAGGAGTATTGTTCTTGGGAAGATTTCTTTGCAGGTGACAGTATTTGGGTTTCCTAAATAAATAGCCAGCTCTCAACCACACCATCTTAAAGTGAAGCTCATAGCTAGCAAATGCCACCAAAAAATGCTTTTTAGTGCCTTGAATATCAGTGGAGAGTCAAGAATCATCAGACATTTGAAGAAAACCACAAACATAAGACAGAAGGAAAAGTAAATGGGAAAAAAATAGAGGAGAGCACTTGAAAAGAAAGGAAATTATGCTGTAAATGGAAGAAAACTTACATATTTAATAACTTTGGAGAGATAGTATAGGATAATGCATCCACAGAATAAAAAAATGATATAGTGAAAATTAAACAGAAGATAAAACATTTAAATGTTTAAAATAGAATAGCTAAAATCAAATTGGAATAAAGGAATTGGAATATGAAGGTAAGGAAATATCCCAGAAGTAGAATAAAAGAGATGAAAAGAGAAGAGGGAAAAAAAAAATTACAAGGTCAATTCAGAGTCTAATGGTTAGAATCTCTAAAATGAGAGACAGAGAAAATAGTGGGGAGGAAATTATCAAAGGAATAACAAGAAAAATATCCTATAAATGAAAAGCTTAAGTCTCTAGGCTTAAAAGAGCTCATAAATGCTAGGCATATTTTTAAAGATACTCATGCCAGGGCACAAATCAAGAAACTTTAGAATACCTAGAATAAAAAGGAGATCCAAAAGCTTTCAGAAAAGAAAAAATAAAAGGGGGTGTGTGGGTGGCTCAGTTGGTTAAGCGACTGCCTTCGGCTCAGGTCATGATCCCGGAGACCCAGGATCGAGTCCCACATCGGGCTCCCTGCTCGGCGGGAAGCCTGCTTCTCCCTCTCTCACTCCCCCTGCTTGTGTTCCCTCTCTGGCTGTGTTTCTCTCTGTCAAATAAATAAAATATTAAAAAAAAAAAAAGAAAAAAAGGAGCTACTGTCTCAAGGGTATGTAGTGTAACACACACACACACACACACACACACACACACAGAGTGAAAGTGAGAAGGCAAGGGAGAAATGCCTTTGAAATTCAGAAGGAAACTGGTTTTTAACCTTCAATTCTCTACCAGTCACACTACAACTCAAATATAAGGATAAAATGAAGATCTTTTACATGTATACAGACTAAAAATATTAGCCTATTGTGAAGTAATATTAATATGATTCAGTTAATGGGTCGTGTTGGGTCTTTCCCCTCCTCCAGAAGCTGACGCTAAGACAAGAATGTGAAAGTTCGTAGTTTGAGAGGTGGTTCCAGGAACTAGCAGTAGGGGAATACGGATGTGCAAGGGCATTTCTCAGCATTATTCCAACTATGGGACGAAGAAGCAGAGGTAGGTATCTACCAACTCCCATACGTCATTGATTGAGAACTGCTTCTAAAGGGCCATTAAAAGCTTAAGTACTTCTCTTGTACCTCCTCTCATCCTCAAAGCAAGCTCTGGCAACCAGAAAATGCTCTTGGGGAAAAATCAGTATAGGTTATCTTATTTAATTGTAACTGGTTGATTATATTATTTTGAGTTATTCAAACTTAATCCCAATGAAATTAAATCATGAGGGCGCCTGGGTGGCTCAGTTGGTTAAACGACTGCCTTCGGCTTGGGTCATGATCCCGGAGACCCGGGATCAAGTCCCATATTGGGCTCCCTGCTTGGCGGGAAGCCTGCTTCTCCCTCTCTCACTCCGCCTGCTTGTGTTCCCTCTCTGGTTGTGTTTCTCTCTGTCAAATAAATAAAATCTTAAAAAAATAAAAGAAATTAAATCATGAAACTGGAACACTATAAGATCTTTAAACAAAGGAAAAGAGGTGTGAATCAAGCCTCCATGTTGTGAAAGTTAGAAATTATAGACTTCCAATTTCTTAGGTTAGCTTCAGTTATAGAAATACAAGTTAAAATGTTATTTAATATTTGGAGAATTTAAATACTGTGCTGAAACTGCCTTCTCAGAAAGATAAGGAAAAGTTGTTTAGAGACTACTTAAACTCCTATGAGCACAAAAGGACCAAGAACAAAGAGCATTTTTGGAAATTAGCCAGGTAGGGCAAAGGTCTTTAAAATTAAACTATATATGCTCTAATCCTCAGTACTGTAGTTAAAAATTCTAATGAACTTTTGTCATTCTTTTGGCTGGCCGGCATCTGAACCCCATTCTATGTTTGGGGAATTTTTGACCTTATAAGTCTTGATAGGATGCAGAAACAGTCTCCCGCTAGAAGAACGGAAAGTTCCAGATAATCACTTTTCTAGCTTTCTTTGCAGTCAAGTACAGGCACGTGACCAAGGATGAGCCAAGGAGACGTTCTGTTCCCAAAATCTGAATGGGATCTAGTGATTTATAGAAGCAGGGATGGTAGACAACCATCTCTAATTGCGATGGCAGTTGCAGCAAGAGTGTTTCTGAGAACAATGGTGTTGCTATCGTAGCTCTTTTCAGCAACATGTGAGATGACGTAACTTGAGGCATCTAGTCATGCTAACACTTGCAGTGTTATGTGATGTCCTCACTTGGCCAGGTCTTTGATGCGGTTTAAAGTTTTATTATATCTGGCTGCTTATTCTCCAGCCTTCTCAGAAATTCTATAAGCATATCTTTTAATACAGCCTACTGAATACTTTAGTGAGGTAAAGCTTCAAAGCTGATTTCAGCTAGCTACAACTAGAGTTCAAAATTCAGTACCAGAATGTAGGATGTTGTCAGTAGCAAATGCTAAAATGTGGAAATGCCAATGTTAGACTTCTGAACTGGTATTAACATACTGCTACTCAGTACTAAGAAAATAAATCTTTCAAATGCATATTTCAGATATGACCATAGGAAAAATAAACTGGGAGATTATTCTGAGGCAGAAGCAGAGATCATGAAAGACACAGGAAAGGCATTTCCTGAAGAGCGTGGAAATAGGGTCAGCCTCATTGACAGGAACTTACTCTCCCAGGCAGGAATCTCACCATCCTTGGGATAAGGTATGTATTATGGGGAAGTAACTGGAAGTGGTTTTCTGCTCTTGCCCTTTCCCCATCAGACTTCATATTGTAGTCTATTGTTGAACCATGGAGAGCAAACAGAGTCATGGATCAGAGGAGACAAACGAACATTTGTATTAGTCATGCTTCTACTTCTGTAAACTTGATGCTTTAACGTCTGCCCTGTGTGCATATGCCAGACACACCTGGTTCTGGACAACCTGGTAATATGCCTGAGTTACCTTGTCTTAGCAAATTGCCTCCCTTGTCACCTTCTCCATTCCCCTCCAGGAGGAACCCTCCGGGGGTGTGACTTGTAAATACAAGTCAATCAATACAGAGTCTACACCCTAAATGCTTTCTTGTAGGGTTCTCATGTTCTGGGTCACTATATACCCATTCTAAAGACCCCAGAGCCAGGTACCAGGCAACAAGGGGAAGCCTCTTTGCCTCACCAAATTATTCAAACCACCCAATCTTATACCTGTTCACCTGTCTCACCTATTTCTTCTTGCAGAAACCAAAATAAAGCCTCTTGCTCACAGTTCCCCTTTCCATCTGCCGTTATGACTGACCCAAGTACTTCTTCCTGTAGCCAACTTGGTATGAAGTCTACTCTTTCTTGGAACTCTGACTGCAATAAATCATTTCTCTGATGGCGCTCTTACCATATCTAAATAACAGTATTAGAACTATATTATCCAACAATGCTGGGCTTGGATGTAGTAACCTGACGAGACTTGAGGTTACTTCCTCTTAGGGAGTATGTGAATAATTTCAGTAAAGGCCTGAATGCCTTTTAAGTGTATATAGAGATACTAGAAATCAAAGACATGTACTATAGCAAACACTGTTGGTTCTCTACTCAACATCCATTACTCTCTTTCAGGCAAAACACCAGTTTTATTCAGGTAGTAATCCCTCTCTTCACTGACTCAGCGATCAGGACCCTTTTCCTCTTCCAGAACTGAATTCCACCTGGTCTGAGCCAGTCACAGTGGTCCCTTTCCCCTTGCCAGTGAATGATTTAGGCCTGAGCAGGGATTCCAAGTATGGGCTGTAAGACATGGAGATGTTCTGGGGGGGAGGTTCTGGAAATTTCCCCGACTGCGAAGTGGTTCTTTCTGTTGGACATTGCTGTGCTGTTAGAGCTGGAACTTGCAGTAGTCATTTTACTCCCAGCAAACCTGTGGATAAGGCCATTGGAAGGAAGCATAACAAAAGACTCAACAGAAAAATAATGTATCATGGTTGTAGCCCACTCTTCCTTTGGACTTATCTGTGAGATATTCTTAAACTAGTTTGAGTCAGGGTCTTTTGTTACTTGAAGCCCACAGCATCCCAATGAATCTCCCTGCTTTTACTGAAAGTTTTACAAAAGGTTGTCAGTGTGACTCTAGAACTTTTAAATGTTTTCTTTCATCACATAAATTGCTATAATTACCTATGTAAACCATGATTATAATTTTATTTGTTCACCTGTATTATAAAGTGTCAAGGATAGGAAATTGTTTGTTCACTTAAGCTGCAGATGAACTCACTGGCCTCTTGTTGATTAATTCCCCACTACAAATCCTGGATGAGTGTGTTTATCAAAGAGAATCTTCACTAGCTCCCACAGCTGTTGGGAATAAAGCTATCTGATAGCAGATCCAAATGTACAAAGCTTTGTTCTTGCACTACTTTTGAACTTCTCATATTTGAACTACATCTACTACTTTGACACCCAGTTGTTGATTCACCAGACCACTATTGAAACATTCACGTGCTCTCTGCATTTGGATTTGATTCTGGGGCCCACTACTGAGAAGAAACATAGATGCTCTAGATTCTTCTTCCACACGGAGTCCTTTAACTGGTTCATGGCCAAGCTAAGTCAGGACTGCTCCTGACCGACAATCCTTGAGTTAGTCTATTTCACACATTTATGGGATGCTTCACTGTGCTTGGTTGACAAAGCACACACAATCCCTACCTGCAGCCCCTTTCTTCCTAGTAATACCCACTGCTCTTACTACCCATCCAGGTTTAAAGAGGCAGGGCATGCCTGGGTGGCTGAGTTGGTTAAGCAACCGCCTTAGGCTCATGTCATGATCCTGGGGTCCCGGGATCAGGCCCTACACTGGGTTCCCTGCTCAGCAGGGAGTCTCCTTCTCCCTGTGAACTCTCCCCTCTTATGCTCTTAAATAGATCCTTAAAAAAATTTAAAAATGAGGCAGCCACCCATCAAATTCGAACTCATTTTTCACCATATTGCAAAGGCAAATGTGAGTATCCTCGG
Source organism: Spilogale gracilis (assembly GCA_004023965.1). Classification (NCBI taxonomy): domain Eukaryota; kingdom Metazoa; phylum Chordata; class Mammalia; order Carnivora; family Mephitidae; genus Spilogale; species Spilogale gracilis. The sequence goes on from PITA01006721.1 coordinate 64,398, forward strand.
CTTTGCAATGGGGGGTAGAAAACTTGAAATGGTTCATTCTAGTTGAAAATGTTGAAACTTCCATCAGTCCACAAAAAAGGAGTGAATTGCTTTAAAATTTTTACATCATCATGGGTTTGTACTATCAAAATATAAATTCAATCCAAAGTAGATGAGTTAGATAAAAATATATGAACCAAAACATCTAAATGTAAACTGTAGTTATGACTGTGTATAGCATTCCAACTCTGTGGAGGACAGGCATCAATAACATCTGATAAGGAGACACTATCCATGTGAATGAGAATATTCACGGTCCATTTTAGAAAGTCTGGAGATTGAAGAAGAGATTTCAGGCACTGTCCTCTAAAAATCAGGAGTTGAAAAGCAATGAAAAAGAATAAATTCTTCTTATATCCAGCAATACTAATGAACTTCGTAATATATTGAAGGAAACAAAAGCAGATGCAAAAGAATACAAATTGTATGATTCCATTTATGTATTCAAGAAGGTGGGCATTGAGGAAAAGAACAGGAGATGCTCTATCTTCATCTAGATAATAGTTAAGTATACATCAGTCTGTATAGGATAGATATGCTGCCACACTGAGGCACTATAATTATACTTCACAACGTGTGTGTGCCCAATCAACCAATAAATTGCTCTTCAGTAAAGCGTCATATAAACTTTGTACTGAAGTATCAGTAAAACTTACGAATCTGTATTGATAGAACTAAGTTTCATGACAGAAGGAACCGTGTGTGTTTCACTTAGTGCTAGGTACCTCACTGGAAAAGTTTAACTGAGTCATTTAGCCAAATGGCAGTGACAAGGTAAGAGGTTGGGGCACCATATACCAGGAAACAAAACACCACGATGGTGTCTAACAACTCCCTGTCCCCTGTCCTTGACTGGTAGCAGGGAGTAACACCCCGTTTCAAATAGGGTACATACCATGCAATATATGGAGGTTTCACTCTTAGCAGCGGGAATGAACATGTGTTTAAGGACCAACCTGCTTATAAAAATGACTTCTGGTCAGCCCACTTTGGGTAAAAGGCAGAGTCCAGATTTCTGCCCAAGAGAAAGCTGTTCCGTAGAAGAGTACAAAGAGAATCTGGGCTGACTAGAGGCTTTTCAGAGAATTGTCAAGATGAACCTCTCAAGCTGGGGCATTGGGTGTAGGAGGAACTATGGAGAGAAGTAAAACGTTAATTTTATTAAGTTTTTGACCAAATGATCTGTGTTGTAAAACCTCATTTCCTGTTTGCAATCTCTGATAAAACTTGTATTTACAGGGACGCCTGGGTGGCTCAGTTGGTTAAGCGACTGCCTTCGGCTCAGGTCATGATCCCGGACACCCGGGATCGAGTCCCACATTGGGCTCCCTGCTCGGCGGGAAGCCTGCTTCTCCCTCTCTCACTCCCCCTGCTTGAGTTCCCTCTCTTGCTGTGTTTCTCGCTGTCAAATAAAATCTTTAAAAACAAAACAAAAAAACCTTGTATTTACAGAGCACCTTTCTTTGCAGGAGAACAAGTGTAAATGCTGAGTCCTACTTTTTAAAATTTTATTTATTTTTTGAATCCTACTTTTAAGCACAATTCGAACTGTCTTAGTCCGTCTGAGCTAATGTAATACTGTAAATTGGATGTCTCATGAACAGAAATTTCTCACAGTTCAGGAAGCTGTCCAAGATGAAGGTGCCGGCACATTAAGTGTCTGGTAAGAGTCTGTTTCTTGGTTCATAGGAGGCTGTCTTGTGTCCTCACAAGGCAGAAGGGGTGAAGAAGCTCTCTCCGCCCAGGCACTAAGCCTGTTTCTGAGAGCTCTTTCTTCTGAAGAGCCTGCCTCCAAATACCATCACAACAGGGATTAGGTTTCAACATAGGATTCTGGAGAGGATGCAAACATTTTTATACCAGAAGGGCAGACTACATCTGCAGATGGCCATACCATTACCTTCATTTAGACTGCTACTTTTTAAAGAATCCCTGAGGAAGGGCACCAGACCCAAAGAAAGGGCAATGGTACAAATCACAGTCCTTCACTCTGTGAAGTTCTTGGCCAGACTGAAGATGGCCCATGTAGTCTAGAAGCTCTCCTATGTCATGAATACAGATGGGATACATATGAACCTGCCAAGCAGGAAGAAACAGTTTTATTCCTGATGCAATGTTAAGAATAAACCATAGCTTTCAAGTCTCTACTCTATCCATTGTCATAATCTTTTTTTTTTTTTCCCCTCCAATTTGTCCAGCCAGGTCTTAACTAGGTTACTTCAAGGAGGAGGAAATCACTGTTTTCAAAGTTATGCCAGAGATAACAAGGCAAGAGCACCGTCTTGTGGCTGAGTGGCAGGATAGCAAGAAATATTAGCTCCTGATCTACCCCAAGGGAGAAATGCCAGGAAATGATTTGTGAGAAGTATAAGTTTTGGAGTTCTATCATTAAGGTATGTGGCATTTTCCTTAGATTTCTTTAGTGCCACAGGGTTACAGACCATGAGGTCTGAAGAGCAGAAGAAATATAGTTTTTAAAGTCATGAATGTATTTTAGCATGAAGACTACATCTGTAATTATTTTGCTGTCACTAAAGCTATGAGATACATGTTAGAGTGATTTTTTTTTTGCCCGAGTATATGACAGGAAAACAATGTTTAAATCGATATAGGTCAAATCATCTCTACTTGCATTGTTTATCTAGAAGTACTGCATAAACAGTAAGAGCAAGAACATCTAGTTTATACTTTCAAATGGGCTCTATCATTTAAAAGTTGGTCGGTGGCAGATTTTTTTGCACCAAGTCTGTATATATTATAATCTAATAAAAGATGAGAAATAATGAAGTTAATTGTTTTTCCCTCTCCAGCATTTGCTTTAAGAGAAAAATCCTGAAACTTGTAGGGATTTCTGATGCCAGGAAATCATGAAATGTTAAGAGTGTATTTAGCAATCAGGGTGACTTAGGTCATGGTAATCAGCATATGGACAATTATAATTTGCATTCCAGTTACTGAAGCTGAGAAAGCCTTGCTCAGGTTGAACATAGGGTGAGTAGAAGAACTCTTTTTCTAGGAAGTAAGATGGAGAGAGTCTTTGGAGAATGGCCTCACTGAATTGGTAAGTTAGCTTTCTCCGGATTTTGGTGATTTCCCCAGTTCTTCCGTAATTCCTCAGTGCTCTGGCCATTTTCTGGTAAGTCATGGTCTTCCGGTTGCCTTTTCTTTTCCCCCAAAGTTGGGCAAGTTTTTCTTTGTTTTTTGACACAAACTGAAAGATACCTTTGGCTTTATCTACCCACTGAATACAAGATGCCATCTCAGGATTACACAGGGATTCATGAAGGTATTCAAATAGTCGGAGCTTCTTCCTGCCTAAAATGGAGAAAAACAATGTCACACTTCACTGTGGCTACACAGAAAGAATAACCTCAGGAAAGGTTTGCTGAGTGACTACAAAATTCTTTTGAAAGTCAGGGCGCCTGGGTGGCTCAGTTGGTTAAGCGGCTGCTTTTGGCTCAGGTCATGATCCTGGAGACCTGGGATCAAGTCCCACATTGTGATTCCTGTTCAGCGGGAAGCCTGCTTCTCCCTCTCTCACTCCCCCTGCTTGTGTTCCCTCTCTGGCTGTGTTTCTCTCTGTCCAGTAAATAAATAAAATATATTTTTTTTTTTTTAAAAGAAAGTCAGATGTCGGTTTGGCCCTACTGAAGTCTGAGCTGGACCTTTCTTTGTTGGGGATGTTGTAAAAATTTTGTACTATCCTTTACTGGAAAAGGGAAGCCTGATATCTCTTTATCCAAGTCTGCCAACTGTCAAGGTAGTCTTTCTTCACAATTAAATCTTGACTTCTAGCTCCATGTCTTAGGTCAGAACAACAAAACTGAGAAAAATGAACTGCAAAGTTTCGTGGTTTTAAATAAAGGCCTCAAAAGCCATATTCAGAAAGCAAATCATTTGAAAGGGCTTCATTCAAATGAGTTAAGTCAAATGAGGTAAAGAATGTGAATGTATTTTTAAAAATGCAGAATAGTATTCAAATAGGAAGTAATATTAGTGAAATTAACAACAAAGCCTTAAGGAAAAAAAAAGGGTGGGTCTGCATAGTTATGTAAAAAATAAAGAATAGAAAAAACACAGGAGTGGAAAATGCCACCTTCATGATATTTTGTATCATTTATGAGCAGTAACAATCAGCACTGTATTTTTCATTGCTGTGAAATAAAATGGTATTACCAGAGTTTTTCTCTCTTTAGGAATATACCCCTTTATATTTCATAATGTTTAGACAAAAAACTTCAGGAGGATTTATTGTGATTTTTTGTTGAGCTGGTTGGCTGTCTTTGGTCTAACAGAGAACAAAGGAACAGCCCATTTTGTCACTTCTGAATTGGCCTGTAAATATGATGCCTCACCACATGTGTCAGTAGCTAACACAGCCATGGCCAAATTCCCTTTTCCCCCAGAGAGAGTGGAATGGTGGATTCCCAAACTGCTTTGAACAGTCTCTGGGGAGTAATACTCTTGCATCAGTCATCATTCATCCTAAAAACCTCAAAGGTTTTTAAGAAGATTATCATTTTGCATTATATTAACTTGAAATTAAAATTGAGAAATGAAAAGGGACTTACCAAAAAAACATATCATTAATTAAAGTCACAGCCTTAACTCTGTCTCTTATCCAGTGGATAAATCAATGATAATGGATCGTCACCTTTTAAAATTTAAATTTTGAAAAAAATCCAAATTTTTATTTAAAAATGTATGATGTGCTCAGAGTAAAAGATTCAAACAAAAGCACAAAGTGAAAGTAAAATTCCAGTCTATTCCACTATTTTTAAAATTTAAAAAATTTGCATATAAACATGCATATCCTTTAAAAATACCAGGGGTATATTATTGTGCAGTTTTTTTCAGTAAGTACTGTATCTTAAATAAGTCAGAGAACAATACAGAAATTAGCTAGGGATGGATAAAATACCCAGTTGTTGAAGTAACAACACTTACTTCTGGGACATAGAATAGGAAGAAAGAAGAACATTTCCACTTATTCTTTGTGAATTTCTGAATCCTCTGAACATTTAATAATGTGCATTCTTACTTTTAAATCGTGGAATTAAAAAGGATTAAAGCAAAAAATGTACTTTAGAGTTCTTTATCAATGTTTAAAATATGCCTCCATGCCTTTTAACAGCTGTGTGTTCTGTTTTATGCATGTACTATTTTTCCCTGGATAATGAATCCCCAAATAATTCTGAAATTTCAGTTTCAAACATATCCCTATTTCAGGTGGAAGATGAAACTTTAAAAACAGAAAATGGTGGGTGATATGGTCCATACTGGCAAAGCTTTACACCATAAAACATCAATTAAAGTATACAGGCTTGGGCGCCTGGGTGGCTTAGTTGTTAAGTGGCAGCCTTCAGCTCAGGTCATGATTCTAGGGTCCTGGGTCAAGCCCCTCCTCAGGCTCCCTGCTTGCCTGTTCCTCCCTCTCTCACTCCTCCTTCTTGTGTTCCCTCTCTTTTAGTTAGTTAAAAAAAAAAAAAAGCAACAAACTAAACACCTGGACAGAGACTGAAGTGTAATTCTCCTTATATTAAATTACTGCTAGTAATAGTTCAATATTCAATACCAGTATTCAGTGATACAGATTTCTTTTACATGTGTTATTATTTTATATGAATTATTTGTTGTTGGATTAGACTATTGCTGCATATTCAGAATTTTTTTCTAGTATACATATTCTAGGATGCAGAGAGAGGAATAAAAGTAGTTTTCCAAAAAAAATATTCACTGAAAACAATTTAGAAACTAAGAAGTATCATTTAAAAATTTCGTTGTAGGGGCGCCTGGGTGGCTCAGTTGGTTAAGCGACTGCCTTCAGCTCAGGTCATAATCTCGGAGACCCGGGATCAAGTCCTACATCGGGCTCCCTGCTCGGTGGGAAGCCTGCTTCTCCCTCTCTCACTCCCCCTGCTTGTATTCCGTTTCTGGCTGTGTTTCTCTCTGTCAAATAAATAAAATCTTAAAAAAATAAAATTTCATTGTAAGGTGCCTGGGTGGCTCAGTGGGTTAAAGCCTCTGCCTTTGGCTCAGATCATGATCTCAGGGTCCTGGGATCGAGGCCTGCATCGGGCTCTCTGCTCAGCAAGGAGCCTGCTTCCTCCTCTCTCTCTGCCTGCTTCAATGCCTACTTGTGCTGTCAAATGAATAAAATCTTTTAAAAAAATTTTATTGTAAAATTATGATGCATCGGGGCACCTGGGTGGCTCAGTTGGTTGAGCGTCAGGTCATGATCCCGGAGACCCTGGATCGAGTCCCACATCGGGCTCTCTGCTCGGCAGGGGGCCTGCTCCTCCCTCTCTCTCCCCCTGCTCCCCCTGCTTGTGTTCTCCCTCTGACTGTGTTTCTCTCTGTCAAATGAATAAAATCTTTAAAAAAAAATTATGATGCATCTTACACATCCCGCATCTTACACATCTCTGTACCTTATACACCGATGCAGTAGGTAAATTCCATTCTTATCCTTCAACAAACACCACTGCAAGAACATCCTAATGGGTGTAGTACACACACACACACACACACACATACACACACACACCCTATGGTGTCTTGAGAAATTATCCAGTACCAGGCTCTAAGTGTAGTGCTTTACAATGTTTGTACAGTTATCATTATTTGTTCTTTGAATGAGGACACGGTGGTACAGAAGGTTAAGTGATTTTCCCAGGCTCACACAATTCACCCAGAGTTCACACTCAATCATTCAGGTATATAGACCCTAAGAGTCAAAAGATAGGAACATGTAAGTTTTTGGTAGTTATTGCCAAACTGCCTTACAGAACTTTGTACCATTTTTTTTGCTCCAATAGCACATGCACATGTGTGGCCCATAATGTAGCCATCAGAGGCTACTATCCTGCTTTATCACTTGGCCCCATCTGTTAGATGAATTCACCATCATCTTAAATTTATGAAATACTTAATTATTATGAAACTTCATTTGCAGGAAACTTAATGAAGAAAACTTCCATACAAAAGGCTTCACAATTAGGTTGTGAGATTGCTAAAACTTATGGAAAAGTTCCCCTTTCTATAGCCCAAATACAGACACATTATTCTTGAATATGGATTTACTTGAGTGAAGTGACACTTTGCTTCTTCTCATTTCTACTAAGCAATAGAAGGCTCACCCAAGATGAATGGTTTAGTGTGGTTCGGCCTATCAGAGGTAAATTATTCTTAATCACAATACTAGAATATTTTGCAAGTGCAGTTCTAAACTCAGATATGAAATCCCTTTAAAGTTCTTTGAAGATTTAGTTCTTTTACCTATAAAGAGAGTGATGGATGCACTTACCTTTTCCTCCCTTTTGATGGAGAATAGCAGGTTGTACCAGCTGGTTTTCAGGGATATTTGGCAGAGATTGATGAATATTTCCTTCAAAATAGAGGTCCGCAGCACTGTTCTGTATAAATAATGCAGCAGGATGTTAAGTGGGGCTTTCCATGTGGCCCCCAGTTGATGGCTAAAGTCAAATGCTGAGGAGAAAAAGAGTGCTAAGCATCTCCCAAATTCTAAAAAGCCTAATTCTCAATGGCAGCCAGGTATCTCCCAAGGCAGAACGAGCCTCAAACCCACATAAAGAGAGGACCAAGGCATGAAAGGTACTCTTTGGCTCTTTCACATCATCCTCTGTAAGAAAGAAGAGAGGGTTGCTTCCTTCCTTCTTCCTAAAAATACCAGTGAGAAAGAAAAATTTTGAAGAATTACCAGAATAAAATTGTCAGCATAAAGGGGAAGATGGCCTTTCATTCCTCTGTTGGATGGCCATCTGGGCAAGAGACAACAAGGAGAGAAAGATGGCAGCCAAGCGAGGGCAGAGCCAAGAGAGGGGAGAAGGGGAAGCAGCTTGATGTGTTACCATTACAAATATGGCAAGGATATGTAGGTCTTCATGGGTTAATCTGACAAAGATGGACTTGACCCACCTTACCACACACTGTATATGAGGCTTCTCAGCAGACAAGGAGTCCCCAACCATAGAAGGCTGTGATATATACGGGGAGTAGGAGTTGAAGGGAAAGAACGGTCGCCAGATTAAGCAAATGCAAGTATCAGCATACTGTATCTTACCTGGAAACCCTAAGTGGAGGTAGGAGAGGTTAAGCTGAACCATTCCCTGTTCAAAGAAATGTCTTGCGGAGAGACCCTAACAGAACAATTTAGAAGGAAAAGGACTCTAACATAGCATGGTTGAAGGTAATGACTGAAAAAAAAAAAAAAAGAAAAAAACATTTTTTTAAAGATTTTACTTGACAGAGAGAGAGATCACAAGTAGGCAGAGCAGCAGGCAGAGAGAGGAAGCAGGCTCCCTGCTGAGCAGAACGCCCAATGCAGGCCTCAATCCCAAGAACCCTGAGATCATGACCTGAGCCGAAGGCAGAGGCTTCACCCACTGAGCCGCCCAGGCACCCAAGAAAAACCATCTCATACCACATTAAGACAGCTGGCATTCAGAAAACAAGACAGGGGTGCCTGGGTGTTGCAGTGCGTTAAGCGTCCAGCTCTTGGTTTGGGCGTAGGTCATCATCTCAGGATCACGGAACTGAGCCTTGCATCAGTCTCTGTGCTCAGAGACTGCTTGAGTTTCTCTCTCCCTCTCCCTCTGCCCCTCGCCCCACTCACTCTCTCTCTAATCAAGAAATAAATCTTTAAAAAAATAAAAAGAAAATAATACAAAAGAACACCTGAATGGGGAGATAGATAGTGGGGACACTTCTTTGCAGGGGGCTATAACAATATCCATGAGTTGGTCCAAGACATGTAGCTACTAGCTCTGAGCTTAAGAAGTGGGAAACAGAGAAGGTTTATACAAGAGTGTAGGTGAAGCCAATGCAGGGGACTATGGCTTTTAGGGGAACAATACTATTTTGCATTTCCAAATGGATGAGAAGCAGTAATGTGAGAACCATAAAAACACATCTTTCTAGAAGTCCTTCAAACCGTCTGATGCTGGGTGAAAAGCACTGACAGAGGGCAGTTTCCTTCTTGATAGCACTGCAGAGAATCACCCATGCTGAGTGTCAAATTCACACTCCTGATGTCTGTGTTCTCACAGTAACTGCTGCCTCTAAGCTGGTGAGCATACACCAAGTGGAAGACAGGTGTGAAGAGGGAATTTGCCTGTTACTGGGAGATGATCTACTGGTACATGTACTCACTATTACTGTTCTCCAATTATAGACAGGTTCCTCTGTAGGCGGCATACCATAGCAGTTGGAATTTCCTCTGACATGAGAGCAGTGGTTGATGAAAGCCAGGTAATTTTTGTAATCTAATTTAAAAACAGAAAGAAAGTGTGTGTTTGTGTGTGTATGTATGTTTATATATGCATATATGCTTATGCATATGGGTGCTTCACTACGTGTTCTCTATCACTTTGCATTTCCCTACATTTACTGCTTTACGCTGGTATTCACAGTCTTCTTTTACATATTCCGTTTTCCTTATTGGAGCACATGTTCCTTGCAAGCAGAGATCCCATAATTTTTTTTATCTTGGAACTTCCCACAATACCCTGTGTTAACTCAATAGGCAAGATTTCAACGACACTATCTTTCCATAGTCTATAGGGCAATGGGTGAGGAACAGTAAAAATATTTACTCAAAAGAAAATATTCTTCTGAAGAGAGCCATCTCTTGTATGAAAGGTCTGTAAGATAAATTAGAATAACAAAAAACCCACTGTGAAGAGTTAAAATTATCTATTAGATAAATATCAACAGCTAATATTATCCATTAGCTAAATATCAACTGGATATGCTTAATAGCAAATAATTTTATGTGCTAGTATTCCCATGTGAAATGTCATTCTCTATATTCTTTACATTTTCATATGTGACACTTTAAATTTACATAGGCTAGGTAGCCCTGGAAGCTTTCTGCCTTTGTTAGAATAAATCCTAGATGCACTAGATAAAAATGCTCTTCTCTGTTACAATTATTCTCATATCTGTGTGACTGAGATCCATTTGATCTACCCATGAAAGAAGGGGACTGACATCTTTACCTGGGGAGTACTGAAGATCTCCAGTTGAATGCTGCCTCAGTACCTCAAATGCATCTTCAAAAGCTTGTCCCAGCTTGTCTTGCTCAATGCAGGACTGCTAGAACAACGGCAGAACCCTCGAGTGATGAATCAGTTGAACTTAATCTTTCTGATATAAAGGACGGTTTCTCACCCATGATATTATTGTTATGTAAGTCTTTGCTGTGGGGGGGCTGTCCGGTGCATTGTAAAAAATCCAGCCACATCCCGCTAAATCTTTATCCCCTCACTGGATGCCAGTAGCACTCTCTCAGCCCTGGTTGAGATCTACTGCTCTATAACATATAGTATTTAGAGAAGAGTGTTCATTCTATAGTATAGTGTTTACATTCTCATAAAATTTTAGTAAGGAAAAAAATTTTAGTAAGAAGTGGATAGCAATAGACTGATTTGGAAAAAGGGATCAAGGATTTATCTTTAATGAAACAAAACTGCTTAAAATGGAATGCTCTTATTTCAAAAACATGTCCCCAAGACTTAAAATTAAACTTTTTTAAAGCTTTTATTTATGTATTTGATACAGAGAGAGTGGAGAGAGTGTGCACGCAGGGAGGGGTAAAGGAGGAGGGAGAGAGAATCTGAGACAGACTCCCTACTGAGCATGGAGCCCCGATGTGGAGCCCCGATGTGGGGCTTGATCGCACTACCACAAGACCATGACCACGAATGGACTCTTAACTGAGCCACCCAGGTACCCCCAAAATAAACTGTTTTTGCAAGCCATTTCATACTCTTGTATCTGATCCATAGATTTTATTTTCAACATGGAGGATACTGATCCTTCAAAGAGGATCCTCCAAATCATCCAAAGAAGATTTTAATATTTTAATATGCCAACTTACCATGCTTCATTAATATATTGACAATCCTGAAAAAGATTAATAAAACAAAATTAACAGTGTATTTACTTTGCCTCTGACCTGAAAAATCATAAGTGTTTTCTGAAAGTCCCCTGCATAAATCCAAAGTACCATCTGAAGTCTCTTTAATGAGTACACATTTTTCTTCTCAGAAAATTTCCTACAAACTTTTTTTTGCTTTTCTATTACTACAAAACTTTCTAAATGTTAGAGCAGCTAAGCAGAGTTAATTACCTAAATTGCTTAACTTATAAGAGAATATAAAAATAACTGAGAATATCTAAGTATTTCAAAATTCTTTTAAAAATAAAAGTATTTTTTAAAAAAAGAGTTAAAGTATTTAAGGGGTGCCTGGCTGGCTGGGTCAGTTGAGTGTTCAAGTCTTGATCCTTGATCTCGGGGTTATGAATTTGAGCCTCACATTGGGTGTAAAGATTACTTAAAAATAAAATCTTAAAAAAACAAAAAGAAACTACTTAAAAATTCTGAGAATCAGAAACGTTTTTACCTTAGCATAGCTCTCCATTTCTAGCAGTGATATATATATTTTTTCAATCTTTCTAGCATCAGCCTACTGAGAATCTGGTGAAGGCTTTTTCTCTCTTGAAATGTGACATTACAATAAAATTTACCCTATAAAACCCATCCATCGACCAAAAAAAAAAAATCCTAGGATAGGAACCCTGATCTACTTTCTAATCCCTGTTAAGTAGATTTTGTTTTAAATAAACAGTGATTAAAAAAACATTACATGGTTTTTTTAAAAGATTTAGGTTCTATAGAACTAAAAACAACTCTACATAACAAGAAAGAGCATGGGAGGCGGGTCCAACATTGCTTATCATTTTACTTAGCACAAGCAACTCTGTTTACACATTTACGGTGATGAAAGCACAGTGAGCTTACTTGTTAACACTGCAGAATACAAAGAGATGACATAATCCAACACACTATTCTTATACATAGCCATCAATATAATAATTACATCAATATGTCAGACACTGAAATTCCATTCTGCTCTTCAAAATCACTATACCATGTTAGTTAGAAGAAAATGTGAAGAAAAAAAATCATTAAGAAAGATAACTTGTATGTCAAAGTGTGATGACTTTTCACCTTGAACTTAATCTTTTATGTCAATTATATCTCAGAAAAGCTGTGAGAGATGTTGAATGTGAGAGATGTTGAACAATTTAACAAAAACTCAAAATAAGAAAAAAAAAGGAAACCCATAAATTACTGCCTGGGCTATGATCCCTAATGAATATTATCCATATATACATATATTTTAAAAGCCATGTCAATGAGTTTCAATTAATTATGCCTCAATCGTAAACACCAAAGCAAATACTGTGTTGTACTCTGAATCAAGTACTTAAAAGACTTTGACTAAAATACTCCACAAAATTATTACAACTATCGTAACTTCTAAAAGTAGCAAACCCAAAGGGAAGAAAAGAGCTCAAAAACGCTATCACTTCAATTGCTTAATATTTCTTGTACCTAAACAGTCAATATGAGAAACATTCTTTAGGCCAAAGGAGAAAATTATCGCAAGGTATTTTGAAAATCAGAAACTAAACACTTACCAGGAAGACACTTCAACTCTTTACAAAGATGTTTCATTAATATCAGAATCGTTGAGACAGAACTGTCAAGAACTCACTGGCAGAGTTGCATTAAATAGCTGTTTTTAAGGAAGTGCTACAAAAGGGGATTTTTTTTAAAAGATACAGTGCACTCACGATTTCTATTTCATGATCCGGCCAATAGACACCAGAGGCTATTATTTTGAAGAGACGCGTAGAAGTTTTTATCCCATGAAGCATCCAACAAACCCCATGAATCCGCCCAGCATAAGTTGCAGCACCTCTGGCCCCCCACAAACACACTGGAAACCTCTGACCTGCACAACTCTCGTTCGTCCCTTTTTTGTTCCTGTTTTTTCCCCTCAATTCTAGATCCTATATTCCCTTTCTTGCCTGGACTTGATACAACCTTCAGTGTGGTCTTCCCACATTAACCTCTTTCCTCTCAAACCACTTCACCCATCGCCTCACACAGAAATCTTAAGGCTCAGGCTCTTGCCCTGGCATTCGAGGCTCCTCATCCCAACCTTAGCCGTATTTACCACCATTCATTTAGGAGCAGGAAGTGAAATCCATTGCTATGGCCTTCCCTCCCTACCTAAATCCAGTAGAGTATCCCAAACAGTCAGGAATGGCTCATGCGTCGTGATCTTGATATACTTGAAGCTGCTGGAAAAAAGTCCAATTCTCTTACTTAGCTGAAGTTCGATGGGAGATGGATTTGGGTGGCTCTGTTGGAAATCATGGAGTGCTCCCTCCACCTCTAACGCTTCTTTACCAGTCCATCCACCTGCCAGTTACCCAGTCCATTTTATCTATCAGAGTCTGATCTAATATCCACAGGTACTAGACAGATGTAACTTCCTTTCAGAAACACGTGTCTGAACCAACCTTACCTAACTGCAACCTACTATTTTAATAGATATCACATTTCGCCAGGGGGGAAACCACCTAAGAATTTTTTGTAAACCTTTTGGGTGGGGAGAGAGATTTTTCTGTTTTGCATTGCTGGAATCTGAGCTCACCTTTGATACGGGACTATTGTTCTGGACCATCTACTTTTTGGACCTAATTTGTTATGCAAATATAAACACACATCCACTCTTCTGAGATGTAGATGTTATAGTGAAGACTGTATAAAACTGTAATCACTGATGTTGATGAGGTTTTAATCTGTACTATTTCCATGTTACGCCCTCTGCTTTGTTCCATTCTATTCCTTTATTTAACAAGTATGTGTTTCTGAGCTTTTTCTCTGCTAGACACTATCTAGTGTCCAGAGACTATAACCCTGAACAAGTTCTCTTGAAGAGAAATTATTAAAAAAAAAAAGCAAACTATGCAAGATAACGAGTACTAAGAAAACGATAAGAGAAAGGTGATGGGGAGAGAGTATGTAGTCATGATGAATGGTCAGGAAAATTCTGAGTAGGGAATGTGTGTGAGCTGAAATGTTAACAACAACAAAAAAGAGTGAGCAAAAGAAATGCAGGGATGCAAAGATACAGGGAAGTAGCTCCTGGCAGAAGAAGCAACAGGTATAAAGAAACTTAGAAATGAGTGTGGTTTAGTCAAGGCATAGGAAGAAAGCCATGGGGGCTCAAGCAAAATGAACCTAGGGGCTGAGAGGCAAAGTTAGAAAGTAGGAGGGAGGGTCCAGAACAACCATACATCAAGCCAGAAGAACCCCCCCAAAAAAATATTTCAGAAGAATCCAAAAATTGCATGTGATAGTAGTTACCTGCTTAGCCCCATTTTAAAGATGAGAACTTTAAACCAAGGCTCAAAAAGCCTTCATGGTTTTTGCTGAAGTTCAACTGCAGGAGAGAGAGACTGGGCTGGTTCTAGATTTGGGTAATTTCATGAACACACTCTCAACCACCGTGCTGCAGCCCTGTGTCTGCAGGTTAGCTTCCATTTCACCAGGGTTCTCAGTCCCCATGGCAGTCTCTGTAGCACCCAGCAGAGGCTTATAGGAGTGCAGGCTTGGTACGTATTCGAAATGAATGGGAAAATAAGTGAACTTTCTAAGCCAGTATTCTTCCAGCTAATGTCTCCAGAGTTTTATTCTGCAAGATATTAATATATGGACCCTGAAAAAGAATTGAGTGGCACCCAGTCTTTGTGTTTAGAACTTCTTCAGCCAGGCTCAGTTTGTAGAGTATGTGACTCTTAATTTTGGGGTTGAGTTCAAGCCCCACATTCTGGGGTAGATTGTACTTTAGAAAAATATCTGGGACACCTGGGTAGTTCAGTCCATTCAGGTCTTGATTTCAGCTCAGGTCATGATCTCAGGATGGTGAGATCAAGCCCGGCGATTCAGCGTGGAGTCTGCTTCACAGCCTCCCATTGCCTAAAATAAATAAATGAAATAAATCTTTAAAAAAAAGCTTTAAGAACTTCTTCAGCCAAAGCAATGAGCATACTGATTTTTTTTTTTGACACAACCCAATATTACAGAGGAGAAAACAGAAACATAGCTTTGTGTCCTTTTTAGGGCTAAAATGTAAAAACACTTTCAGCAACTTGAAAAGATGATGCAAGTCCTCTTAGCATTTTAGAGGTCAAGTCTTCTATTCTTTGAGAATCTACTGAAAGCTGTGAGTTCTGTCCCCCGGAAAATGCTATCAGCCCACATTATTAGGCAACCTTCTGAGTAGGGCCAACAGACTCCAGTTTAGGAACTCTCACTATTTTGGATTTTTTTTTTTTTTTTAAAGATTTTATTTATTTGACAGAGAGAAACACAGCCAGAGAGGGAACACAAGCAGGGGGAGTGAGAGAGGGAGAAGCAGACTTCCCGCCGAGCAGGGAGCCCGATGTGGGGCTCGATCCCGGGTCTCCAAGATCATGACCTGAGCCGAAAGCAGTCGCCCAACCAACTGAGCCACCCAGGCGCCCCAGATTTTTTTTTTTTTTAAGATTTTATTCATCTGACAGAGAGAAACACAGCCAGAGAGGGAACACAAGCAGGGCGGGTAAGAGAGAGAGAAGCAGGCTTCACGCCCAGCAGGTAGCCCGATGTGGGGCTCGATGTGGGGCTCGATGTGGGGCTCCTCCCAGGGTCTCCGGGATCATGACCTGAGCCGAAGGCAGTCGCTTAACCAACTGAGCACCCAGGCGCCCCCCATTTTGGATTTTTAAATCCTTCTTATTTAAGGTCTAAGTACTGGCTTTTTTTTTTTTTTAAGATTTTATTTACCTGTCTGTCTACCTGAGAGAGAGTGCAAGTACAACCAGGGGGAGTGGCAGGCAGAGGGAGAAGCAGGCTCCCCACTAAGCAAGGAGCCCAAGATTGGACTCGATCCCAGGATCCTGGGATCATGACCTGAGCCCAATGCAGATGCTCAACTGATTGAGCCACCCAGGCATCCCTAAGTACCACTTCTTAAGTACTTAAGTACACAGGAGTAGCTGGGTGGCTCAGTCATTGGGCGTCTGCCTTCGACTCAGGTCATGGTCCCAGGGTCCTGGGACTGAGCCCCACATGGGGCTCCCTGCTCGGCGGGAAGCCCGCTTCTCCCTCTCCCACTCCTCCTACTTGTGTTCCCTCTCTAGCTGTGTTTCTGTCAAATAAATAAATAGAATCTTTGGGGGGAAAAAAAGGCATTTATACCCAACAGACAAACACAAAACAGAACATCTTTGTTGAGGTAGGCATATCAATGATTCACTCAACACCGTAAGTGAGCTGAATAATAGGGGCTGTAAAGAGGATTCCTGATGAAGTCTCTTTTGCAGAAGTTCATTGTCCTCAGTGGTAACTGAGATTATTTTAGAGAATCTTAAGCAATAGATAGATATTTTGGATTCTAAATCATATGGTACTTAGCTTCAGGTGGGAGATTGCATTTTCTGAGACTAGAGAGCTTCATATGCATACATACATATGTATACATACATGTGTGCATATGTGTGTGTGTATGTATTTTTTTTGAGAGAGAGAGTGCCCTCACAAGTTAAGTGGAGAGGGGAAGAGGGAAAGGGAGAGGGAAAATCTCAAGCAGACTCCATGCTTAGCACAAAGCCTGATGTGGGGCTTAATTTCAGGACCCTGAGATCATGACCTGAGCTGAAATCAGCAGTCAGATACGTAACCAACTGAGCCAACCCGGGTGCCCATAGAGAGCTTCAGAACACAGGAAAAGGGAGACTAAATTCCAGCTCCTATCATTCTTTCTATTTAAATAACTCCATTATTAGGTTCCTTGAAAAATTAAAAATAGTACTACCATATGATCCAGTAACTCCACTACTGGGTATTTACCCAAAGAATACAAAAACACTAATTCAAAAAGATATATGCATTCCTATGTTTACTACAGCATTATTTACAATAGCCAAATTATGGAAGCAGCCAAAATGTTCATCGATAGAGGGGTGAATGGAT
The DNA here is from genome assembly GCA_004023965.1 of Spilogale gracilis. Classification (NCBI taxonomy): domain Eukaryota; kingdom Metazoa; phylum Chordata; class Mammalia; order Carnivora; family Mephitidae; genus Spilogale; species Spilogale gracilis. The sequence continues at coordinate 81,334 of PITA01006721.1, forward strand.
AAAGAAGATGTGGTGAGGGATGCCGTAGTTAAGCATCCAACCCTTGATTTTGGTTCAGGTCGTGATCTCAGGGTCATGAGATCAAGTCTTCTGTTGGGCCCCATGGACCTGCTTAAGATTATATCTCGCCCTCTTCCTCTGTCCAACCATCACCACCCCCCAGTTCACATGTACACTCTCTCATTCTAAAAAAAAAAAAAGGAAAGATGTGCATATATACAATGGAATATTACTCAGCCATAAAAATAAAGAAATCTTGCCATTTGCAACAACATGAATGGATCTGAAAGGTATAACTAAGTGAAATAATCAGAGAAAGATAAATGCCATATGATCTCACTGATCTGGGGAATTTAAGAAACAAAACAGATGAACAAAGAAAAAAAGAGACAAACCAAAAAACCGACTCTTAAGCATAGAGAACAAACTGTTGGTTACCAGCAGAGAGTAAGTGGGTGGGGAGGGGGGGCATGGGTGAAATAGGTGAAGGGATGAAGGGGATTAATAGTATACTTATCATGATGAACACTGAGTAGTATATATAATTGTTGAATCACTATATTGTACACCTGAAACCAATATAATACTACATGTTTCTATACTGGAAGTTTAAAAATAATAAAATAATAAAAATAATAAAGAAATAACTCCATTGTTTAGGGGATTAAAGAACTGAGTCTTGGGGTGCCTGGGTGGCTCAGAGGGTTAAGCCTCTGCCTTCCGCTCAGGTCATGATCTCAGGGTCCTGGGATCGAGTCCCACATTGGGTTCTCTGTTCAGCGGGAGCCTACTTCCCCCTCTTTCTCTGCCTGCCTCTCTGTCTATTTGTGATCTCTCTCTATATATATCAAATAAATAAATAAAATCTTAAAAAAAAAAAAAAAGAACTGAATCTTAAACTTACCGAGATCTCTGGCACCTGGGTGGCTCAGTCAGTTAAATGCAGGTCATGACCCCCACCCCCACACCCCCACCCTAGTCCTCAGTGGGAGGCCTGCTTCTCTCTCTCCCTCTGCCTACTGCTCCTCCTGCTTGTGCCTTCTCTCTCTCTGTCCATCAAATACATTAAAAAATCTAAAAAAGATAAAAAAAAGAAAAAAGAAAGAAAAATTTAGTAAGATCTCTGAAAACCTAGCAAGCAAATAATATTGCTAGATTTGGAAAAAGGTGCTGGAAAATTTCTTATATTAGAGTAGGAGAATTCATAGAATCACAGATTATATGACAAATAACTAGTCCTCACTCTCATTTTAATAATTACTCACACAAGATGATTCTTTGAAATTTATTGAGATATATTTGATGACCTAACATAAGGTCTATATTAATGAGTGTTCCATTTGTATTTGGAAGAAGGTATATTTTATAATTATTTTACATAGTGCCTGATAAATGTCAGTTAGATCTAGTTTACTGATAATATTATTCAAATTTTCCATATTCTTACTGACTTTTTGGCCTGCGTATTTTATCAGTTTTAAGATTACAGAGATTACAAAGAGTAATGTCCAACTATAATTGTGGATTTATCTGTATCTGCCTTTAGTTCATTCTTACTTCATGTATTTTGAAGCTCTATTATTAGATGCATAATCATTTGGAATTGTTATGTGTTCTTGATAAATTGTGTCTTCTATCATCATAAAATTTCTGTATTTCTTTTTAGTAATGTCTGGTAATCCTTGAAGTGTACTTTGATATTAACCACACTAGCTCTCTTATCCTTTTTACTTTAGACATGTCCAATCTGTGTCTTCGTATTTAAAGTATGTCTTTTGAGACACCCAGGAGGTTCAGTGGGTTAAACATTCAACTCTTGATTTCAGCTCAGGTTGTGATCTCAGGGTGGTGATCTCAGGGTCATGAGATCAAGCCAGGTGTCAGGCTCCCTGCTCAGCGGGGAGTGTGCTTCTCTCTTTACCCTTCTTTGTGTGCCCCTCCCCCTGCTTGCACACCCTCTAGCTCTCTCTCTCTCAAATAAATAAATCTTTTAAAATAATTTAAGTCGGGGCACCTGGGTGGCTCAGTTGGTTAAGCGACTGCCTTCGGCTCAGGTCATGATCCCAGAGTACTGGGATGGAGTCCCACATCAGGCTCCCTGCTCGGCAGGAAGCTTGCTTCTCCCTCTCTCACTCCCCCTGCTTGTGTTCCCTCTGTGGCTGTGTTTCTCTCTGTCAAATAAATAAAATCTTTAAAAAAAATAAATAAATAAAATAAATAAATAAAATAATTTAAGTATGCTATCTTCATATTTGTTTTCCATTTGTTCTATTTATTTTTTGTTCCTTGTTCTTTTCTTTCTTGCTTTCTTTTGGATAAAACAAGCATTTCTATTATTTAATTATATTTCCTCTATTAGCTTTTTATATTTTGATTTTATGTTATGATATAATATACTTCTGTAATTTTTTTAAAGACAAAATTTTTTAAAGATTTTATTAACTTTTTTGGCAGAGAGAGACATGGCAAAAGCGGGAACACAGGCATGGGGAGTGGGAGAGGAAGAAGCAGGTTCCCCACTAAGCAGGGAACCGGATGTGGGACTTGAGCCCAGGACCCTGGGATCATGACCTGAGCCAAAGGCAGACACCCTTAATGACTGAGCCACCCAGATGCCCCAACTTCTGTAAGTTTTGAGCTACCATATTACCATTTCATGTATCATGTAAGAACCTTACCACAGTACACAGTTGACCCTTGAACAGCACAGGTTTGAACTGTGTGGGTCCACCTGAATACAGATTTTGTTGTTGTTAAATACAGTACATCGTTGTAAATGTATTTTCTTCCTTATGATTTTTTTAAAGATTTTTATTTATTTGACAGAGAGGGAGAGAGATCACAAGCAGACAGAGAGGCAGGCAGAGAGAGAGAAGGAAGCAGGCTCCTGCGCAGAGCAGGTAGCTGGATGCTGGCCTTGATCCCATGACCCTGAGATCATGACCTGAGCCAAAGGCAGAGGCCTTAACCCACTGAGCCACCCAGGCGCCTTCTTCCTTATGATTTTTTTAATGACTTTTTTCCCTCTAGCTTTATTGTAAGAACACAGGAAATGATACAAAATATGTGTTAATCAACTGTTTATGTTGATTAACAGGCTTATTGTCAACAGTAGGCTTAACAGTAATTATGTTTGGGGGGAGTCAAAACATATGCAAAGATATTCAGCTACGCAGAGGGTGTTGGTGCTCCAACTCCTGTGTTGTCCAAGAGTCAACTGTAATTTCATTTACATCCCTTCCCATCTTTTTTTGCTAAACTTGTCATATATTTACTGCTACATATGTATAATAGATTATTTAATCCACAATAATGCTGTGAAGTGGTGCTACAATCTGAGTTCTTTTTTTTTTTTTAAAGATTTTATTTATTTATTTGACAGAGAGAAACACAGTGAGAGAGGGAACACAAGCAGGGGGAGTGAGAGAGGGAGAAGCAGGCTTCCAGCAGAGCAGGGAGCCCGATGTGGGGCTCGATCCCGGGTCTCCGGGATCATGACCTGAGCCGAAGGCAGTCGCTCAACTAACTGAGCCACCCAGGCGCCCCCACAATCTGAGTTCTTTTTAAAAATTTTATTTGTCAGAGAGACAGCCCACACAAGCAGTGGGAGCAACAGGCAGAGGGAGAAGCAGGCTCCCAGCTGAACACGGAGCCCGATGTGCGACTTGATTCCATGACCCTGAGATCATGACCCAAGCCCAAGGCAGGCACTTAAAAGACTGAGCCATGGGGTGCCTGGGTGGCTCAGTGGTTAAGCCTCTTCCTTCAGCTCAGGTCATGATCCTGGAGTCCTGGGATCGAGCCCCACATCGGGCTCCCTGCTTGGTGGGAAGCCTGCTTCTCCCTCTGTCACTCCCCCTGCTGTGTTCCCTCTCTGGCTGTGTTTCTCTTTGTCAAATAAATAAAAATTAAAAAAAAAATAGACTGAGCCACCCAGACATCTATCTGTGAATTCTGATTCTGGTTCCTAATTATCTATCTGTATAAACTGGGGCGGCTTACTTAAACTTTGTTTTCTCTCTGTAAAATGCAGATAATGGTTTTACTTATACATAGACTTTTGAAAATCTTAGGGAATCCATGTAATGTACTTTCAACTGTACTGATATTTAATAAATGCTCAACAAGTGTTAGGTACTGCTTTATAATTATCCCACTTCACTGATGTAGCAACAAGGTTCCCGGAAGCTAAGTGCCTTACTCAAGGTCACATGACTAGTGAGTGTTAGAGTTGAAGGTTTTTCAAACCAGTTCTACCTGACTCCAGTCAAAGACTTAACCATTCAACCAGACTTTGCTTCCTTATCTTTGGAGTGAAACAAAGACAAAATGAGAATGAGAATAAGAATTTGATAATGGCTCGGGGCACCTGGGTGGCTCTACTGCTGGGCTTCTGCCTTCAGCTGGGGTCTAGATCCCAGAGTCCTGGGATCGAGTCCCACATCGGGCTCCCTGCTCGGCTGGAAGCCTGCTTCTCCCTCTCTCACCCCCCCTGCTTGTGTTTCCTCTCTTGCTGTGTCTCTCTCTGTCAAATAAATAAAAATTTAAAAATCTTAAAAAAACAAAACAAAACGAATTTACTAGCAGTTCCAGAGAGGTTTTATTGAGATAGTGCAGAAGACTGGTAAACATACTCTATGGTATGCTGTGCCATCACCAAAACTGTGCATCTTCTACCACATCTGGGACCAGCAGCCTAGCTGGCAAGCCGCTGAGCCAGAACTCAAACCCAGATCTTCCCTGGCCATAGCTGTTGCCTCTTTGCAATAACCAGGTTGCACAAATATTGTCCATAGTCTCTATGTATTTACAGTATTTACTGTATGTATTTACCGTAAATTAGTAGCTCCTATCCGTATTCATACCAATGGAGGAAATTCGTTTGACATAAAACCAGTGAAAAGCCGGGGTACCTGGGTGTTTCAGTTAGTTAAGTGTCTGCCTTCCTCTGGGGTCATGATCCCAGTGTCCTGGGATCAAGCCTTGAGTTGGGCTCTCTGCTCAGTGGGGAATCTGCTTCTTCCTCTGCCTCTGCCTCTCCCCCACTCCTGCTCTCTCTCTCTTTCAAATATATTTAAAAAAAAAAAAAAAAAAAAGGACTAGTGAAAAACAACCACCTGGCTCGATAGAGAAGGGGAGACAACAGGTCTATAGGCATGGTCTCTGTGAGGTGCTGTAGAGGTGGTGATTTGTTATCCTGGGTTCTTTTTTTTATTTTTTTTTTTAAGATTTTATTTATTTATTTGACACAGAAAGAGAGATTACAAGCAGGCAGAGAAAGGAGGAAGCAGGTTCCCTGCCGAGCAGAGAGCCCGAGGACGGCATCCTGAGATCATGACCTGAGTCGAAGGCAGAGGCTTAACCACTGAGCCACCCAGGCGCCCTGTGTTCTTTTTTTATTATTTAAATTCATTTAGCCAATATACAATGCATCATTAGTTTTTTTTTTAAGATTTTATTTATTTATTTGACAGAGAGAAACACAGCCAGAGAGGGAACACAAGCAGAGGGAGTGAGAGAGGGAGAAGCAGGCTTCCCACCGAGCAGGCAGCCCGATGTGGGGCTCGATCCTGGAACTCAGGGATCATGACCTGAGCCGAAGGCAGTTGCTTAACCAACTAAGACACCTAGGTGACCCGCATCATTAGTTTTTGATGTAATGTTCAATGACTCATTAGTTGCATATAACACCACGTGCTCATCACTTCATGTGCCCTCCTTTTTTTAAAAATTTTTTAAAATAATAATTTATTTTATTTTTGCAGTGTTCCAAGAATCATGTGCCCTCCTTAATGCTGATCACCCAGTTACCCCATCCTCCCACCCACCTCCCTGTCTGCAAAACTCAGTTTGTTTCTCAGAGTCGAGTCTCTCATGGTTTGTCTCCCTCTCCAATTTCTTCCCATTCAATTTTTCCCTCCCTGTCCCTATGATCCTCTGCACTATTCCTTATATTTCACATAAGTGAAACCATATGATAATTGTCTTTCTCTGATCAACTTATTTCACTTAGCATAATACCCTCCAGTTCCATCCATATTGATGTAAATAGTTTTTTTAAAAATATTTTATTTATTTGAGAGAGACAGAAAGATCATGAGCAGGAGGAGGGGCAAAGGGAGAAGCAGACTCCCTGCTGAGCAGGCAGCTGGATGAGGGGCATGATTCCAGGACCCTGAGATCATGACTGAGCTAAAGACAGACACTTAACTGATTGAGCTACCCTGGTGCTCCCTATGTAAATGGTAGTTATCCTGTGTTCTAAACTATGACTGATCTTGTACAGGGACATTCTCTCTCTGACAACCTACTGATATACCTAACTGCATTCTAGGCAGGGAGATGAGCTAAATATAGATGAATTCTTAATACGTCCTTAGCTTCAATATAGAGAGCAAGTATCCCTCTTCCCTTCAGCCCTTCTGGCCTTAGATGCTTCTAAACTCAAACTACTCACTGGCCTGGGAAAGGGAAGAGGAATGACCTCCCTCCCTCCTCTTACTGGGGTCATCATGCCTATTTCACTTTCTAGTTGACCAGGAACACAGGCTTACAATTGGTTCTGCTTCATCTCTAGGTCCTTTCCGTAAGGGTTCTTCTTACCCACCCCCAGCAGTTTATGAGTGGTAACCTTATGTTTTAACAATATCCATGAAGAAGTCTGCAATGTCCTTCGTTATTGAGTATCAGCAACCCATTGCTACAGAAGTTAACTGGTTAACTGGTAGGAAACTTGTAGGGAAGGCGTGGGGGGGTGTGATACTCTGAACTCAAAGCAGTTTGGGAAAGTGACAGGTAAATGAGATCCCAAGTTATAGCTAAGGTATGTGTCTATAACTGGCTCTAAGTTTCTAGAACCAATTGGCATGTATTATGAAATATGTAATTTTTATATTGAATTTTTCTCAGATAACTGAAATTAACTATAAAAATACTCATTTTTAGGGCACCTGGGTGGCTCAGTTGGTTAAGCAACTGCTTTCGGCTCAGGTCATAATCCTGGAGACCAGAGATCAAGCCCCACATTGGGCTCCCTACTTGGCGGGAAGCCTGCTTCTCCCTTTTACAGTCCCTCTGCTTGTGTTCCCTCTCTAGCTGTATTTCTCTTCTGTCAAATAAATAAACAAAATCTTAAAAAAAATACTCATTTTAGAAAATCTATTGAGTGCCTTTGGTATGGTTAGAAAAGAGAAATTTCAGGGTGCCTGGGTGACTCAGTTGGTTAAGCATCTGCCTTCAGTTCAGGTCATGATCCCAAGGTCCTGGGATCAAGCACCGCATCAGCCTCCCTCTTCAGCAGGGGTCTGCTTCTCCCTCTTCTTCTGTGTTTTCTTTCTGTCTCTTTTTCTCTCAAGTAACTAAACAAAATATTTTTAAAAAGAGAGAGCAAAAGAGGAATCACTCAAAGATCTTCTTCAGGGGATTCTCAGTACTTTTGCTCCAGTTTTTCACTTTTATAATTTTTATAACTTTCACATATTCTTCATGATAACCACCATGATCATATAGCCTTTTAATACCATAGGATCCTGTCATTTTCAGGAGGATGCCTGGGTGGCTTAGTTGTTTAATCATATATAAGAGTGAAAATGAATAAACTCGAGCCTTTAGCCCAGGTCATGATCCCAAGGTCCTGGGGTTGAGTCCTACATAGGGCTCCTTGGTCAGTGGGGAGCCTGCTTCTCCCTCTGCCTACCATTCTCCCTGCTTGCACGCTCTCTCTGACAAATAAAAATTAAAATATTAAAAAAAAAAGGATTCTGTCATTTTCAGCATTATCTTTGCTGTAGTGCTTTGATAATTCCAGGGAGGAAAAGAATAGTTCTCATATGTCTTTTGCTTTCCTGAAGCAGGTGGCAAAACACTGTAGCCCAACACGGGACTTCTGTGAAGCTCAAATGAATAAATGAGGGCCTTGTATCATTTACACGCACAAAAGCCCATGAGGCTGGCAAGGCAAGTCTTATCACCATATTGCTGGTGAGGAAACTGATGTTCAGAATGTCAGAAATCACTTAGTGAGTTAGTGTTACTTAGGATTCAGGTCTCCTCGTTTGCAATTCATCTTTTTAGATATCATCTCTGGAAAATGTTGGCAGATACCAACATTGCCTTTTATTTTTTAAATTTTACTTTATTTTAATGTTTTTCATCAGTGTCTTTTTATTTGCATATTGGACTGACTGCCCTCCTCAAGCAAATATGTGAAGTGCAATGCTCAGGAATCCTGGTTTATGGTGAATGGCTATAAGCATATATATACTTGTACATGAGGGCCAGGATATCTGTACAAAGATGGTGTTAGCCATACCTATAATAGAAAAGATCTGCAAACAACTCATATATCAATGGAGAAGGAAAGAAAGAGGTATTTATAGAAATACACAAACACACACACAATGATAGATACATACATACATGTATATACACATTAGCAGGAAAATGAATACATTGAATAATGGATAATGGATAATGGAATCATATATAAGAGTGAAAATGAATAAACTCCAGCTAAATGCAATGACAAGGAAGAATCCTGACTACAATGTTCAGTGAAAAAAGTAAAACCTAGAGGTGCCTGGGTGGCTCAGTTGGTTAAGCCTGGGCCTTCGGCTCAAGTCAAGATCCTGGAGTCCCTGGATCTAGGTCCCACCTTAGGCTCCCTGCTCAGCCAGGAGCCTGCTTCTCCCTCTGCTCCTCATGCTGCTTGTGTTCTCTCTCTCTCCCTCTCTCTATCTCAAGTAAATAAATAAAATCTCAAGAAAAAAAGTAAAACCTAGAAAACCACTTAAAATATGGCAAGATTTCTTAGAGCTCAAAAACAATTAAACAGGGGCGCCTGGGTGGCTCAGTTGGTTAGGCGACTGCCTTCGGCTCAGGTCATGATCCCGGAGACCCTGGATCGAGTCCCACATTGGGCTCCCTGCTCGGCGGGAGGCCTGCTTCTCCCTCTCTCACTCCCCCTGCTTGTGTTCCCTCTCTGGCTGTGTTTCTCTCTGTCAAATAAATAAAATCTTTAAAAAAAAAAAAAAAAAACAAAAACAATTAAACAATATATATATTTTAAATTAATGTTTATTTTTTCCACAACCCAGCAACCCTATCCCTCCCTCCCACCCTCCAATAACCCTCAATTTGTTTCCTAAGATTAAGTCTCTTATAGTTTGTCTCTCTCCCTAGTCCCATCTTTAAACAATATATTTTAATCAGATTTTCTTTTTTTATTAATTTTTTCTTTTATCTATCATCTATCATTTATCATCTATCATCTACTATCTGTATGTCTATCTATCATTCATCTAGCCTATCATCTTTCCATGGTGTGTGTGTGTGTGTGTGTGTGTGTGTGTGTGTATTTGTAAACCAAGGGAGTAATAAGCACAAAGTTTAGAGCTGTGGATACTCCTGGGAATAGAAAAACAGGGAGATTTAAGGAAGTAGCACATAATTTATTAAAAATGTTTTCGTTTCAGAGGGAGGCACCTGGGTGGTGTGGTAGGTTGACGGTCCAGCTCTTGCTTTGGCTCAGGTCATGATCTCATTGGTCTCTGTGCTCAGTGTGAAGTCTGATGGAGATTTTCTGCCTCCCCCCTGCCCCTCCTGCTTGTGGTCTCTCTATCTCTCAAATAAATAAATAAATCTTTATATGTTTCTTTAAGATTTTATTTATTTGAGGGAGAGAGAGAGATCACGAGCAGGGGGAAGGGTAGAGGGAGAAGCAAACTCCCTGCTGAGCAGGGAGATCAATGTGAGACTCGATTCCAGGATCCTGGGATCATGACCTGAGCCAAAGGCAGACACTTAATCAACTGAGCCGCCCAAGCACCTAACAAATAAATCTTTAAAAATGTTTTAGTTTCAGGACCAAGAAATGTGTTCATGTATGTTCATCTTATTACAATGAAAGCATAATACAAAGGAAATAAGCAATATAAGAAAGTCATCTAACAAAGTAAGTACCAAAAAAGAAAATTCTAAGGAAACATTTTTTTAAAGATTTTATTTATTTATTTGACAGAGAGAGAGAGATCACAAGTAGGCAGAGAGGCAGGCAGAGAGAGTGGAGGAAGCAGGCTCCCTGCAAGCAGAGAGCCCAATGGGGGACTCGGTCCCAGGACCCTGAGATCATGACCTGAGCTGAAAGTAGAGACTTTAACCCACTGAGCCACCCAGGGGCCCTCTAAGGAAACATTTTGCTTTGAATATGAAATACTCATTAGTCAGTGTTGCAAAATTATATTTTTTAGTCTATTAAAAGTGCTTTATGATTTAAATACAAACTGCATTTATGACAAATTTAGAAATATGTGACTAATTAAAAAGTCTGACCATTTAGAAAGCCAGTTTTGTCCCCCTCACCTCAGCCTCCAATCAATTCTAAGTGCAATTTCTTGTTTGAAGCCCTAAAGTAAATGGGAATAACTTTTCCATCCGATAATACATATGGACTCTAGAGTTGTGTTTCTTGACATGCTACTTTGGGAAAATATAAAAGCAGACACACCTGATTTTAAATATAGGTTAAATATTGGTAAGGCATCTATGCTCTTTTTGTTTAATGAAAAACCAGAAAGCCCAGTTATTTTTCTTTTGCATTCATGGTGCCAATTCCCATGGTTTCTGGGGAAAAGAAGAAGTTACAGATTCAACTGTCAGATTTGCGGTACTGATTTGTGCTAATGTGCCTACATGTTGATGCGTTTGCAAGCATCATCATCAGAGAGGTTCAAAGTGAGTCTCTCAGGAACTTGAACAGAGGAAACATAATATTGTTCCCATCAGATGAAACAGCAAGGAGAATAAAAACAAACTCAAAATCTCCTGAAAGAAATGAGCCAGAATAGCCAAAAAGAGGATGAGTTGTTCAGGAGGGAATGTTGCTAATTCTCAGAGAAGGAAGCCTGTTCCAGAACTATCCAAGAAGTATTAAGAAGGAGAGGTAAACCACTTCTGGGGAAAACCATCTCTATTGTGGAGATGGATGCTGGGTGTGGTATAATACCCCGAGACTCTCTTAGGAGACCATCCTCACCGTGGGCTGTAGAGACAGATAAGGGTGGGCTGGGCTGGTAGTTTCCAGGAATAACAATCTACACTATCTAAACCTAATCTATCTCCACAAATCTACCTCCTTTAGAGTGGTAAAGGAAATATATTTACTTGAATTTCTCTTGAGGACAGTACTAGAATAAGTGGTTGGAAAAAAAAAAGTTTGATCAACTGTGGAGCAGTTTGGGGAAGTGAAACACATGGACATTGGTGGGAAGAGAGCCCAGCAGAAAAAGCATCAGGGAGATAGCAGGCCAACGGCTGAAAGACGCATTGCGACCATTAAGCTTTTTAGGAGGGAGGGTACCATTTAATTACAGGATTATATTGTTTGCTTAGAGGCACTGGAGAAAGCGATCTTTATCTGCCGTTTCCTGCAGTCAGAACTCACTTCTAAACACTTCAAATGTCAGATATGTTAGGGACATAGATTTGAGGGTGCATCAAATTAGGTGCCTACTTGTTTTCATCTTTTCTGATGTCACTAAATATTGTGACTGTGACTAGCTCCAGGAAGAAGAGGCATTTAAATCCCCCTGTTAGCAATCTGGGTTGAGAGCCTGCAGGCCTTCACACTAGGAGTACAAGTAGACTTGCCCTACTAGGAATTTTGGATTGATTTTGTACCTGTCATTTCAATCCTTGAAATTGGATTAAGGCAGTCCCTGTTGTTAATGGCCTTGGGCACTTTTCAGTAGAAGATTGCATCATAGCCTCAAATTACTTCTGCATTGTTTCAACTACAATATTCACAGACCTTAAAGAATCACCAAGCACATAGATTAGGCAAATTGAAGGAGAACCAGTAGTTGACACCAGAAAATAGAAATAACCACACGGTGGCTTCTCACACTGGGCTTCTCAGTCCAGACTTAAAAATAATTACTTATAGGGTTTAAGGAGATAAAACAGAAGATGGAAAAATGTCAGCAGAGAACTGGCAATTATTATTTTTTGTTAAAAGCATAGTTGGGGGGCATGGTAGATAATGAAGGACCAAATAGAAATTTTAGAATGGAAAAATGCAAAAACCACAAATAAGAACTCAATGCATCCATTCATGCTTTCTCTATTTTACAAAACAAAGCAAAACATAATAATTTTGTTGACTTTTTCAAAAAAGTTCAACTTTTGCTTTTATTTGCTTCTTTGATTCTTTCTCATATTTAATATATCCTTCCTTTATTCTCTTTGGATTTTTTCTGTATTTAGTTTCTAAGGTCTTATTTGGGATACTTCTCTTTAATATTTGTGCTTTTTTTGTTTTTTTAACCACTATGAGCCTATTTAAGACTAAAAAACATCACTTTTGCTCTATCTCACAAATTCTGATATAGAATATTTTCAATATAATGCTGTTCTAATTATTTGTTAGCCTTCATTATGATTTCTTCCTTGATCCAGGAGTTATTTATAAATATGTTTAAATTTCTAAATACAGTATCACAAGGTCTTTATATTAACTTCTTTGTTATTTACTACCAACTCAATAGTGAGTGATAAGACCATGGACTCTAATCACTCATTCTTAAGAAAAATTAGTAGCAAAAGCAGAACCCAGCAAATTTTTTTCTGTGAAGAACCAAGTAGTAAATATTTTAGGCTTTGTGAGCAATTTATAGTTTCTGTTGCATATTGTTCAATGAAATGTTATGTAGCTATTACAGTGAGGTACTTTTTTATATCAATGTGGAATTCTAAGACATTTTGTAAAACTAAAAGATGCACAATACTAGTTATATAGGAGAATTTGATTGTATTTATAAGGCTATATTAATAATTATATGTGCTTACATACACATAGAATAGCCTGAATGGATATATAAGAAACTGTTAAAAAAAAAAAAATGAGTGTCTTGGGGAACACTAAGGCTGGGCACCAGAGATTGAAGACTTGGTTTTCACTATATAGTCTTTGATACTCTTTGAATTTCTTTTTTATCATACATATTACCTAGTTAAAAAAAAATAGAAAATGTTTTCAAAAATAAGAGGCTGACATTTTATCATTAAACATGTATTTAATATATATCTTCTTCCTTCGTTCAGAAGAAATTTTTCACAATTAGGGATAAAAGAGGGGATGAGTTAAGAGTGCACTTACTGGGGCGCCTGGGTGGCTCAGTTGGTTGGGCGACTGCCTTCCGCTCAGGTCATGATCCTGGAGACCCGGAATTGAGCCCCACATCGGGCTCCCTGCTTGGCAGGAAGCCTGCTTCTCCCTCTCTCACTCCCCCTGCTTGTGTTCCCTCTCTGGCTGTGTTTCTCTCTGTCAAATAAATAAAATCTTAAAAAAAAAAAAAAAAAAGAGTGCACTTACTGTGATAAGCACTGAGTGGGATCCCTATTGTTCTTAGTTCACGGTTCAAGGAAGCCAACTTTATTTTTGCTTCTACATGCTTTAGACTAACAACATATTAACATAAAAAAGAATTGTGTGCCACTGGGGTTTAGAAACCAAAAGTCAGGGGCACCTGGGTGGCTCAGTTGGTTAAGCAGCCGCCCAGTCTTGGTTTTGGCTCAGGTCTTGATCTCATGGAGTCAGGGTCCTGATGAGATCAAGCCTGGGTCAGGCTCAGTGCTCAGCAGGGTGTCTGCTTCAAGATTCTCTCCTTCCGCCCTCCTCCCACTCACATGTGCATGAGTACGCTCCCTCTCAAATAAATAAATTACTCTTTAAAAAAACATAAAAGTCAGAATTTAATCTTTATATTTAGGTAAATATTATAGAAGTATACACTTGGAGATTAAATTGCAGAAGCAATATTAAAAAAAAAAAAACAGGAACTTAGCAACTTTCCAAAAAGATAATGGTTTGCCTATATTGATAAAGAATAGGTTTTTTTTTATCATTCTCAATAATTCCTCCTTATTTATTGCTCTAACCCCATTACAGACAGCTTCTTCAAATATTTTCTAAAGTTTATTAGAAGTTAAATTACCTTAATTCTTTGTATTATGCATCCTATAACACCATCATCAAAAATTTTGAAAACCTTCAATATTGTTTTCTTCATCTTTTTCAATCATTTCCACAGTTAACATAGTAAGAAAAAATTTCCAAGTCAATTGTCCTAATAATTTCTTTCTTAATTTTAGTCATCATTGTTTTCTTTTTATTATTTTTTTTTCAGATCAGGATCAGGAATTGCAATTTTCAATCTTTTGCATCTGTGATTCAATGCCCATCACACAAGAAAAGCCCTCTTTAACTTCTGATTTTTGTAATATATTCACTTCAGTTAAAAAAAAAAATCAGTGTTGGGGTCACTGGCTCTTGATCTAGGGTTTGTGGGTTTGAGCCTACCCTGAACACAGAGCCCACTTTGAAGAAAAAAAAAGTGTTATTGAGATTCATTAAAAGATAAACTGAGGCACATTAGTTTATGAGTTTATTTGAGCAAATATTGATTTGAATTGGGCAGTACCAAACCAAAAGTAGTTAAAAGCACTCCTCTGGCAGAAGCTAGGGAAAAGGTTTTTAGGCTTCTATAGAGCAGATATAGAAGCAAAACAAGGAAATTGACTGAAAAAAAAATGCTGAAATTGACTGGAAATTGCCAAAAAATTGACAGTGAAGCAGTTGTTTTATGTGAGGAAGCCTAGTTAACTGTTTGTGATTGGTTGGTCTTAAATTTTTTCCTTTCCTTTTTTTAAAAAAGATTTTATTTATTTATTTAACAGAGAGAGAAAGCACACACAAGCAGGGGGAGTGGCAGGGCAGAGGGAGAAGCAGGCACCCCCACTGAGCAAGAAGCCCCATGTGGGACTCCATCCCAGGAATCATGACCTGAGCTGAGGGCAGATGCTTAACTGACTGAGCCACCCAGATGTCCCTGTTGTTCGTAAATTTCATCCTCTTGGATCTTACTGCATTTACAATTGACTATGTTCTAGGTTTTGGTTTGCTTATGTAGGCTATCAAGGCATGAGAGTCACCTCAGTCTAACAGTCTCTTTGTTTATTGCTTTAACAGATACAATTTACATTCAATAAAATGTATCCTTTTCAACTGTATATGTTGCAAGTGTGTTCAGTTTGCTCTATTTAATATTGTATGGGGAGGTCCTAACCAGTGTAATAAGGCAAGATAAAGGAATAAAAAGCATCCAGACTGGAAAGAAAGCTGTAACATTGTCTTCACTTAAAGATGATGTGATTAACTATGTATACAATAGTAAGAAATACACAAAAATGCTATTGCTACTAATAAATGCATTTAACAAGATGGCAGAATATAAGAGTAATATAAAAAAATCAATTGTATTTCTATATATTGCCAACAAACAATTAGACATTGAAATTTGAAGATAGTACAATTTATAATAGCCTTTTAAAAACTCAAAATACCTAAGGATAAATAGATATAAGACCTGAACACTGAAAACATTGTTGGGAGATATTAAAGAGGGTTTGAATAAGTGGAGAATTATACAATGTTCATGGATTAGAAAGCTCAATATTGTTAAGAAGTCAAATCCTCTAAAATATAACTATAGATTCTAGATGACGCCAATCAAAATGCAGCACATGACTTGTAGAAATTGGCAAGCTGATTATAAAATTTATATAGAAGTTCAAAGAATGTAAAATAGTCAAACAATTATATAAGATAAGAACAATGTTGGAGACTTCACATAAAGTCACAGTACTCATATCATAGTGTGATAGTGTCAGAAGGATAGACATATAGACCAGTGGAAAAGAACAGAGTCCAGAAATATACTTACATGTATGATTGATTAGTTTTTTAAGGTGAATCTGGAATAATTTGATATACAGAAGGAAAAAATAAACCCCAACTTTTACCTTATGTATAAAAAAATTAACGCAAAATAACTCAAAGATTTAAAGTAAAGGGGCGCCTGGGTGGCTCACTTGGTTAAGCAACTGCCTTGGGCTGAGGTCATGATCCTGGAGACCTGGGATCGGGCTCCCTGCTCGGCAGGAAGCCTGCTTCTCCCTCTCTCGCTCCCCCTGCTTGTGTTCCCTCTCTGGCTGTGTTTCTCTCTGTCAAATAAATAAAATCTTTTTTTTTTTTTTTTTTTTTTTTAAAGATTTTATTTATTTGACAGCGAGAAACACAGTGAGAGAGGGAACACAAGCAGGGGGAGTGAGAGAGGGAGAAGCAGGCTTCCCGCCGAGCAGGGAGCCCGATGTGGGACTCGATCCCGGGTCTCCGGGATCATGACCTGAGCTGAAGGCAGTCGCTTAACCAACTGAGCCACC
>PITA01006722.1:0-97563 GCA_004023965.1 Spilogale gracilis
GACTCTGCCAGAAGCTCTCATGCGGGGCAAGCTGGATTGGGTGGGAGAAGCCCTCCAGGATGAATGAGAGTCCATAAATACCTGAGAGTGAATAAATACTCCAGCATCCTCACCTCTGGGATGGGAGAACTCCGAGAGGCATGTTCTATACCATTTCCTGTGAGGTGCAGCAGGACTAAGCTCCAGCGGTAAAAGCCTGCAGCTGTAAAATGCTCATCAATATGCTCTGTGCTGGCTTCCTCCCTTCCTGGCTCACCTCCACACTGCACTACCTTGATCTTGAAAAAATTCATTTGCATTTGAGCTTTCAACTTATAGTCCGCTTGTGAGAGAACCCAGCTAAAGACAGGGGACCAGGCAGAAGGGGGCACCCCTCGTTGTCCATCTCTCTCTCAAGGAGTTATTCTGCCCAAAGTTCCAGATGCAACATTCATGTTCATTTCTTTGTGCCCAAGCTGCAAGGGCAGCTGGGGAATGTAGTCCACTAGCCAGGGGATTGCTTGTTCAGGAAGGAGACTGGGAACATGGCTATGGGAAGGCAGCTAGCACTCTGTTACCATGAGAGACGTTTCTGCCTTTATCTAGGACCAAATCTGACAAGGAAGTATGAAGTCCCTTGGACTTTTGTGGCCTTATGAGAAGTTTTTCATTGATTCCAAGCTGCTGGTGTGGACTGAGCCCCTCCTGAGTGCTTGGCTTTTACATACCTTCCTCTGTGCCCACGTATCATATTATAACGCTCATTCTGGAAAGCTCTTATGTCAGAGGGCTTTCCATGCCAGGACGTGTAACTCTGTTTCATGCTTTTAAAGGCTGCAAAGAGTGTCATGCTTTAGACACAGCATCATTTATTTTGCCAGCCCCCTATGGAGGGACTTTTAAGATGTCAGGTTTTCTATTATGAACAACCTCGCAGTGATTATTCCTACCTGTGCTCTTCAGGGCACAACCTTTGGAAAAATGGATGGGCTGCGTGCTGGCTGGCATAGTTAACATGTCCCCCAGATCCTGAAGGATCATCCTCCAAAGTGACTGCATCAGAGGCGCCTGGGTGGCTTAGATGGCTAAGCATCTGCCTTCGGCTTGGGTCATGATCTCAGGGTCCTGGGATCGAGCCTCATGTTGGGCTCCCTTCTCAGTGGGGGGGTCTGTGTCTCTCTTCTTCTGCCTCTCCTGCTTGTGTTTGCTCTCTCTTTCTCTCAAATGAGTAAAAAAAATCTAAAAAAAAAAAAAAAAGTGACTGCATCAACACACATTACCGCCCCCCAGCACAGACATACCTACATTCTCCACATACCTACCAATGAATAATACAACACAGTTTAAATTGATGTTTTAATCTGATGGATGTTCTCTTTTACTTTTTCTAATTAAAAAAAAAGTTACTTGTAACCAATTTGAGCAGTGAAGGGTGGTAGAGCACACCTCAGAAGTCCCCTGTTGGTTTTGTCCCATTTCATATCCCATGCTAGAGATACCACTGTGCAAAGTTTGAAGGGTATCCTTCTAGATTTTTCTTTATGCATTTACTTAATATACATTCATAAATATATGTAAATCTTTGAGTGCGTATCTGTTTTCCCGACATGTTATGTATATTATATGTTGTTCTGAAGCTTGTTTTACCACCTATCTCCCTCTCCAACCCCAATTTTTAACATCTCTTCTTACGCTCGTTTTTATAAAATTAAGTTTACTGGTGGCTTGGGTTTTCTTTGCTCTTGTTTTTCTGTCTTCTCACACATCTTCGGGTGGGAGGAGGAGAAAGGGAGAGGAAGTTGATTATGGGCTGTCTGTTTTTTCTCCTCCTTCCCGGAGCTCCATAGGAGGAGTGACCAGTGTCCAGACGTGTTTCTGGGTTGGAGGCAGGAAGAGGAGAAGGCAGGCCGGCTGCATGATCTCCGACTGGGAGGAGGGGAGACAGGAGGCTGGCTGAGGAAGGGGATATAACACAGACAAGAACCTTTCCAAACTCCGGTAGGGACAAAGCTCTCCTGTGGCGAAATTCACCAAAATGCTATTAAAGATAAATCTTTTATTGTTCTGTCCTGCAGGCAGCTTGGGAAAATACCATCACCTCAGCATAAATGACCTCGCCTGTCTTATTTTATTTTTAAAGGATGCTTTCTGCACTAGTTCTGATCCTGGAATCAGGGAGCTGTCCCTGCAGCAGCCACAGAGACGGGGATGGGCAGCTACCCAGGGCTCTGGGAGCAGGTACGGGTAGAAGAGGGGCTACTTCAGTGGGGGTGCTCTCTCCTACCTGTCCACCCCCAAGGGTTAGGGGAGGGAACCAGAGCAATCATCCCTACAATTGCAGCCAAAGAAAAATCAGATAAACCAAATGACCGAACACAAACCAGAAACCATGCACGCCATGAAATCTAGGTAAAGTACCTACGCATGTTTGCTTGTTCACAGACCCCTGTGAGGTACATCTTACATGCTGGGCATGGTTATGAATGCAAACAAAAACTCACTTATTTTTTACAACCACCCTGCACGGCGAGTTTGATTCCATGGCCTGCCGTGGAGGTGGTGGGGTGGGTCACCATGCGGCTGGGACACGGGGTTTGCACCCAGGCCAGTCCCGGTCACCCCTGGTTCCACATGGCCTTACTTGCCCCCTGGACCACAGCTGCTTTCCCCAGCAAAGGAGCGTTCTGTTCCGGCGGCTGTAAAGCACCAGGCAGCTCTGTTGGCACATCCCTGCTCCCCAGCCCTACCCCGGGCCGCGCCTCCTCCTCCCTGGGGCAGACGGAATGCTGGGGCCACTCTGGGGACATCCGACCTGACCGAGCAGCCAACTGTGTCTTCTTAACCAGCCGAGGCCCCCGGGAATGCCCCATAACTGCTCCCCCTGCCCCCCTCAGGCTTGTACTCCTTGGCTGGTGTTAGCGTGGGCTCTGCCTCTAGCTCTGCTTTCCAGATGGGAGCCTCAGGACCCCTCAGAGCAGCCGGGGCCGGGGCTCCAGCTGGACCAAATGGAAAGACCAGGAAGCCCGAGGGCCTGAGTTCCCTGTTAGAGAGAGTGAGAGATGGGGAAGAAAAGGCTTGGGCGGGTTGTAGGAGGGCTTGGGGGCTACCTTCAAGCACTCCTCAGTGCTTCTGGGATAAAATCTAGAACATCCCAGATTCCTTAGCATGCCATATGCAGCCTGTGCATGCTCTCTCGATGCCTTCCACCTCATCCCACGGCACTTCCCTTCAGCACTGTTCCACATCTTAGCCATCTGGAGGAATAAGCAGATCCTCCAAGGGTCCTCCCTCCTCACTGGACCCTAGTGCTCACTATTCCTTCTGCCCCGAGCCACACCTCCACCTCCACACCCTTCCAATAATCACCTGTCCTCTCCCCAGCCTTATCCCAACTGATCCCTCTGGCAAGCCTGCTGAGCCCAGTCAAGCTCAGCCTCTCTCCTCGGGGCTCCTGCAGCTCTGCCTCGCATAGACATATCATTGCCCGACTATTTGCCTATTTGTCTCATTCAACTCTGAGCTCCGGGCACACAGCTGTATCTCCAGCACCTTGAACAGAGCTTGGCATGTTGCAGGTGCACATACTGGTGGAGGAATGAATGATGAACGAGTGAGTGATCATCCATAAGGAAGAAGGAGCAGACTTATGCCTTGCACCTCCAAAGGCCGAGCCAAGGTCAGCGGCTGAAAAGGGCAGAGAGGCTCATCTTCACTCCACGTTAAGAAAAGCCTCTTTGGTAAGTGATCTCTTTGCGGATGATGGGGAACTTCCACTGCACTGTGGGAGCTTCTCAGTGGGTTCTGGGAACGCCCAGCACTCTTGGGGGTGAGAGGTCACTTAGCCCTCTCTTCAGCACACAGCCAAGCCCAGGAAGGCACGAGAGGGGTTTTTCCTTCTTACACCGGAAGCTGGGGCTGCATATGGCAGCTGCCCAGTAAATGCACATTGAATGGTTGAATGTGGCTGTCTTCCAACCCCAGAAACTCCTAGAACTGTCCAGGATGGCAACTTCAAATGTGCTGGTCTGAATTGAGCCCTGCAGCAAGTGTAAAAACACACAGGAGATTTCAAAGGTTTGATATTTACCAAAAAAAAAAAAAAAAAAAAAAGGTGGAAACATCAGTAATTTGTACATTGAAAGGCTAATATTTTAGATATATTTGAGTTAAATTCAATATATTCTTAGGGTTCATATCACCTGGTTCTTTTTACGATTTATTTTTTCTTTTTTAAGATGGGATTCCTGGAAAATTGAAACTGTGGCTTGCATTCTGTTTCCATCATGCAGGGCTGACCTAGAACAGCAGTCCCCAACTTTTGGGGGGTCACTGCATCCTTTCTGATACAGATATATAAGGAATTTGTAGCAGCGTATTTGAAAGGATCCAAAGACTTGAAACAGCAATTAACGGTGACGAACTCAGCAACGTCCTCGGGTGCTTGCTGGGCTGGGCCCTGCCCTCCCCTCTGCCTGGTGGCATGTGGGTGGCTGGAAGGGACCCTTCACTGCACGGCCCTTGCTTTCTCCTATGCAATTAACACACCACCCGTCTTTGCAAAGAAAGAGCTTCTGGCTCTGCGGGCACAATCCCAGCACGCGTTCTGCTCAGGGCCATGACCCTCTCAGCCCTGTGCCCTCCTGCACACAGGTCAATGCGAGATTTTTGTATCCTCTTTGGCAGAAAAAAATAGCCTGGCAATTTATACAAAAAGAAAAGTGCACACCCCTTCACCCAGCAACCCTCATTGTACAAATGGATCTTGGAGCAATAGAAGTGTGAGAATGTGGCCATCTGGGTTCCTCGCTCTGGCTCAGCCCTGCTCGGGCTGCCCACTGCCCCAGCAGCTCTGGGTGCCGGAGGCTACCTACATCTCGTGGGGTGGTGCCTGAGCCAGGATATTTTGGCTTTCACACTTGCGTACATAGAAGTTGATGGCAGGGTGATCTGTGGTTAAAAAAGCAAAACCAGGAACAATCTACATGTTCTCCGTACACAGGGGATGCAAGAAACATTTGCTGCCATGAGAAGTCGCAGCTTGATCCTCGTGAATACATGTGGAGAGATGCCGTTGTGGGTTTTTAAGGGAAAACAGTTTTGAGTGGTGCTTAGGGCGGGATTACACTTTGTCGGGGGGGCTGTCAGGGGTGCTTGTGGGGGAGCAGGAAGAGGTGTGGATGAGGGTGTGCGCCTGGTAGCGGGGCAGGAGGAGGGATGGGACAAGCCAATATTCTCTGCGCATTTTCATTATTTGATGTGTTCCGACAAGTGTGTGATGCATTTGTAATTGTAAAATAGAAGAATGCAAGGAAATCTGGATGTCTGGCATTGATCTGAGTTTGGTGGACGTGGTGAAGAAGGCGGGGCCGGCCGCCACACAGACATAGGACCCTGTGCTCCATTTCTTGCTTCAGAAAATTCAGCACCAATATGAGGGCTGGGGGGTGGGTGGGGGAGGGCCCTGCTCCCCCACCCCCCGAGATCTAGTTTGTTTTTCACGCATCAGAACATGTGTGGCATTCCCTGGGTGGAAATGCCTGCTCCAAGGATGACTCCCCTCATACTTGTCCAGTCTGGGGTTCCCACCTAGAGCTTCACTCAGGAAAAGAAGACCCAGGAGAACGTAGCCGAATGGCCACGGCGGTGATTTATCAGCAGTCCCGTAGAGTGAGGGTCCTTCCTGGTCTGTTTTCCTTCTGGGACACCCTGATTTTCATTCCACCGCTTGACTCCCCAGGAATTCCAGAAACAAGAATGCCTTTCTGGGCCAGCTGCCTCCTGGCTGTGCAATGCATCCCAACCAATATAGCCTGTTTCCTCTTGCCCCCCACCTTGGAGGCTTTATCAGGCTCACCAGGGTGTTTCTGATCCTGTTTGTTCTGGGGCCATGGGAGGGTGGGGAAATTCCTCGAGGAGAGAAATCCCTGCAGACATAGCAGAGACTGAACTCTGGCAGGGCTCCGGGGTCGAGCGGAGCTGGATGCTTTTCAGGGTACAGCTCTCCAACGTCAGTAGAGCCCAGACAAGGAGGCCCCTGGAGTAGATGCGCTGTTGCTGCGAAAGCCCGTAGGTACTGGGGACTGCGTGATCTTGATTCTAGGGACTCAGATCTTTATTCCAAGGCTGGGGCTTGCTGGGCCACGTGCAAGCCAGGAGGCTGGGGTCAGCTGCTATGCAAACTCAAAGCCAGCTGACTTAAATAATAAAGCCGACGTCTTGGGAGCCACTGTAACCAGAAAGTCAAAAGCTGGTGTGGATTTAGCGGCTCTAGCCATTCTACCAGACGTGGTGGGCGGTGGGAATGGGAGTCAGCCAGAGTCGGAAAGCGAGCTCTGATTGTCCCAGGTGTTACGGGGCGCCACTGACTCTCCCTATGGGGGCCTGGGGCTGTCTTCTCCAAGATTGTGTCCTCGTTTCCTGGGGCTGATGTCACAAAGTAGCACATATCTGGTGGCTGAAAATAACAGAAATTTATTCTCTCACACTTCTGGAGGCCAAATCAGGGTGTCACTGGGCCGTGCTCCCCCTAGAGCCCGCAGGGGCTCCTTCCTTCCCTCTTCGTAGTTCTGGGTGGTCTGCCAACAACCTGTGCCTTCCTTGGCATGTGGCTGTGTCACTGCCACCCCTGTCCCCGCTGTCACATGCTCCCCCCCCACATCTGTGTCTTCACAAGGCCATCTTCTTGTAAGGATATTAGTCATATTGGATTAGGGGGCCCACCCTGGGCCGGTGTGACCTCACTCTACCTTAGCTAATTACATCTGCCATGAAAGACTTCATTTCCAAGCAAGGTCAGACTCTGAGACACTGGGAGGATTTGGGGTTGGACTTTGCGGGGGACACAATTCGACCCATAACAGAGGAGACAAAGATGTTCAAAGGGCTGTGGGGAAGACTGCATGAGACCAGTGGAGGACACAAAGCCCAGCATGGGCACAGTTGGCGCTCCGTTCCACACAAACTACAATGGGCTTGAAGGAGTGGGTTATAGGGGATCGCAAACCAGTCTTGGTGTCTGGCAGCTGTGGGATTGAATCCACACTGTGGGACCTGGGGCAGAGTATTCAACCTTTGTGAGTCCTTTTCTCTTTTGTGAATTTAATTTGTAAGATCGCGGTGACAGCTGGGTCTGCATTCTGTTAAAGCCCATCTTCCGCGCAGGATTCTTAAACCATCTAGAACCTCAGTTACCCTACCTGCCAGAGAGGCGTGGTCAGTCAGCATCCACACCAGCAGCCAGCCAGAGCCTGTGAGGACACAGGGGACGATGAGCTCCGAACGGCAGGGCCCTCGATGCCGGGACCGCCAGGACGGAGCCCAGCTTCCTGATGAGGGCTGATGGCGTGGTGATTCTCTGTATCCATGGTTCCCTAAGTGTGGTGAGTGGGTACTTTTTGGGGATGAACAGACCAACCCTTTCCACTTTAATTAGGAGCATTTGTTTTAATGGGGACTAGGACAAACCAAAGTTCCCTTTAATGGCATATATTTTAGGTTAAAAAAATGGGGAGAGAGTTAAATAAATACATTAAGTAAATAGTTCAGAGGAATATGATAAAACCTCCAGGTGGATGACAAAGGCTGGGGATGGCAGCATGGGGCCCTGGACAGGAAGTTAAGTTCCATCTGCTGCTCAGGGGGCTCTGGCTGCCATGTCCCCAGTGCCATTCCCAGGACCTCCTGCTGGTGAGGGTGCCAGGATGTCCCGCTGTGTGATACCTCTGGATGAACAGCACTCTCTCCCCAGCGCCTCCTGGGGGCACCTGTTGGCCCAGCTGAGCACCACCTAGAGCAGGTGGCTCCTCTGCAGGTAGGCTAGGGGCTGGGTGTCCCTGGGCCTCGTGTAGAGGCCTGCTCTGGCCTCCACTATCTGTCTCCTCTCTGGTGTCCCTCTGCCCTTCACTATGGCTCCTAGGACCCCCTCCGGGTACAAGCTCCAGGTATCTCCCTTCAGGACTGGAGCCTCTGAGAAGAGCCCTAGCCATGGAGGGAGGGCTCCAGGAGCCTATCTCCTCCAGCCCTGTCTATAAAGACAGAGCCTGGCAGGAAGGACACCTCCCTGGGAGATGAGCTTTCCACCTGCTGATGTTGTTCCTTCCAAAACCTGCCCTGTGGCTCATCATGGCCCTCAGGACAGAGCACTGCTGTTTCAGCCCTGTTGTTGGGCCCTGTCCATCCCTCTGTTCTCCTGTCCTACCGCTCAGTCCCTCTGCACTCTGGGCGATGGCCACATTGGGCCCACACAGCTCCTCATCCCGGCTCCGCAATCCTGCTCTAGGGCCCTGGCCCGTCCCACTGCTCACAGCCCCGCTTCAGCAAGCCATCCTCCCTGCTCCGGCTGGCCCCAGTTCCTAGCTCACTGCCTGCAGAAAGCCCCTCCTTGGCCCCCAGACTCAGTGCTCCCATCACAGCGCTGAGCTCCAGAGGGTAGGCCCCAGTCTTTCCTGTTCATGTCTGGCTTGTAGGGCCTCGAACAGCTGCTGGAACATGGCTGGTGCTCTGTTAATTGCTGCTGAACAGGTGGGGCAGGTTCCCTTGGACTTAGGGGTTAGGTTTCTGCTGGACATCGTGTCCCTGAAGGACAGAGTCACATTCTGGGAACAAAATGAGCCCTGGTCTGGGGGACACAGACATAGCACCCCGTCTGTGGCAGGGTGGGGGGGGATTGAGGGCGGGGAGCATCTTTCCGTGCCTGCCGAGCATTTTCCTGGATGGTGGGCGAGGCCAGGCAGGAGGGGTGCAGGGACTGCGGGAAGAGGAGGCTGGGCAAGTCAGTGGGGTCCGGAGGCCATCTGCAGCACACGCTAATGGTCATCTCCAGATCTCCAAGCGCGGCTGTGAGGACTAGTGTTTGCCTGCGCCGAGTATCCACAGATCGTTCTTCCTCTCACTCTGTTGTGTTAGCTTCGTACAGCGCTGTAACAAACTGCCAGCGAGGGGCTGAGCAAGCCCCCAGTGAGTGGTCCCCTCACAGTTCTGGAGCTACAAGTCCCAAACCGATGGAGCCTCTCGTCCGGCTTCTGCTGCTCCTGGTGTTCCTCGTCAGTTCCTCGTCAGTTCCTCGTCAGTTCTGCTGCTCCTGGTGTTCCTCGTCAGCTTGTAGATGACACATGCTCCAGTCCTCTGCCATCAAAAGGCTTATTTTCTCTGGGTACCTCTTCTCTGTCTGGTATGAATTCATTCGCTGAAGCCCTGAGCCCCCAGTTGTGGGGTTTGGGGGCGGGGCCCTCGGGAGATGGTGGGGTTTGGGGGCGGGGTCATTGAGAGGTGGTGGGGTTGGGGGCGTGGCTTTCGAGAGAAGGTAGGGTTTGGATGACAGCCTCGGGGAGGAGCCCCAGACAGGATTAGTATCCCTATCAGAAGGAACACCAGTGGCCTTGTCCATGCACTCTTTCTCTCTGCCTCTACAGGCTGGGAACACGACTCATCAGAACCCACCCAGAACCGAGAAATAAATGTCTCTTGGTCCAGACCCACATTGATGGTCTTCCTTTAAGGCGGCAGAGCTGACGGATCACACTGCCTCTGTGTCTCTCTCTCTCGCCTCTCCTTCCAAGGCTGAGCTGTGTTGAATGGGGGCCAGCCATGCTCCCTGTGCCCTCATCTTAATGGGACGCATCTGGAAGGTTCTGGTTCCAAACAGACCCGCTCTCTGAGGCTCCAGGGGTGTGAATGTGGGTGGACACAATTCAGCTGTCTCCTTTGTGGCTCCACCCAGCCCTGTAACAACCTGGTGAGGTCGGAATTATCACGCCCATTTCTCCGATGAGGAACAGCTGCAGAACGACAAATGCAGGATTTGTGCCCAGACTCTTTGCAGCCAGGACCCGACAGAGAAGGCAGGATTTGCCTTCAGGGTCCTGAAATTGCCCACACATCTCCAGCTCTGCAATCAACGTAATTGGCCATAAAAAAGAACCTTAAAAAAGAAAAAGGAAAGAAAAATCAAATTGGCCCTGTATGTTTACAACCAAAGGTTCTCTCCTGGGAGCAGAGTATGAAATTTTAATATTTTAGGCAGGCAGTGTTTCTTGTCTAGACACAGGGAAATGTTCAGACGCAGACTTCTTTCCAGCCCTCCCGCTCCAGCCGTTCCCACGCACAGCCGCTCCCCGCCCGCCAAGATTAGGGGGTGTCACTTACTTCGCATCAGCGAACAGACATCGCGGAGGCCCTGGTCGCCGGCAGGAGGGCCTTGGACTCCAGAGATGCTGGCTGGGGCGCTGTTTTTTCCCAGACGATTGAGCTGCTTACAAATCAATAAACACAAGGTTGATTGGGACAAGGGCTTCCTCCTTGAGGCTCACACGGGGGTCAGAAAGACCAAGAATGTGCAAGTGGGATCATTAACCTTGTAATTAGCTCTCCGGAGCACTGGGCTGGGCGGGCGGAGGGAGTGAAGGACGGGGTCCAGCGGGCATTCCTGCCCCAGTGCTGCCTCCTCTCCCCAGGCCACTTGGGAAGGTATTCAGAGCCCTCTCCGGCTGATCATTCTAGTGGGGTGCCAAAGCTGGGGTCTAGAGTGCCACATGACCCTCTCCAAGCTCTAGCCAGGTCCTCCCCCTCTCTGTGCTCAGATTCTTCACTTATAAAATGGGCTCTGGTGCAGGGAGCTCGCTGAGTTGGCAGAATTAATCTCTTCAGCCCCAATGGTTCCCACTGGACCAACCTGGAGAGCAGCAGGGGTGAGGACAGTTTCTTCCTGTGGGGGCCACTGAAGGTCTGGGCATTGTGTGATCATCACCAAGCTGGTCTCTCACCCTCAGATGAGGAAACTGAGGCTCAGAGCCAGGTGGTGGCAGGGCCAAGACCAGGACCCCAGCCTGCCCACATGCCAGGCTTTCTTTGCTCACCAAACATTTCCTTGGCACCACCTGTGTCCCGGGCCTGGCGCTGTCCGACCTGGGGTGAAGGATACCAACCAGATGAAGGTGACCAACCAGATCCTGGAGCCACCCCTGGGGGACCCTCACCAAGGTCCTAGGATGGCAGAGCCCTTTGCATGCCCCACTTACTGGGCCCTCCATGACCTTGTTTGCTGGAGGGAGTCAGGGACTGGTGAGGGGAGGGGTGGGCCAGTGGGAGAGAGGCAACAGTAGCCCCTGCGGGCCTTGCTACAGAACTGCTGACCCCCCTCCCCTCTTCCTCCTGCAGCCCCTTGCCTAGGAGCATGGTCTATCTGAGGATACTGTGAGCTCCTTGTGGCCTGATTAGGTCCTGTGAGGGAGTGGTCTCATTTTATAGATGCTGAGAGTGAGGACTGGCAAGGCAAGTGGGGGGCTGGGGAAGAACAAGGGTCCCCTCGTGACTTCCCCAGAATAGGTGAATGTAGTATATGACCTGGCAAAGGGAGATAAGGTTTCTAATCAGCCAACCTTGAAAGGGGGAGATGCTCTTGGATGAGCAGGTGTCCCCAGGCAATCACAACATGTTCAGTGAAAAAGGGAGGCAACAGAGTTGGGTCCCCTGGGTGCTTGAGGAAGACTCAGCTGCTCATTTCTGGTTTTGAAGGAGGAAGAAGGGCTACCTCATAAAGAATGTGGACAGGGGTGGTTTCTAGAAGTTGGAAAAGGGGAATAAATGGATTCTCCCCTGGAGTTTCCAGAAGGAACAGAACCCTCCAGCACTTGAATTTGCCTGGTGGCACCCACTTGGGGCTTCTGACCTCCCGAGTTCTAAGATAATAAATTTACCTTGTTTCCAGCCACTAAGTTGTGCTACTTTGTTAGAGTAGCCATAGGAAACCGGTGCACTAGTAAATGGTGAGGCTAGGTTTAAAGTCAGACCTCAGTGACCGGCTCGGGGATGGACATGTGAACAAGGTGAATCCAAAGCAATCTTAGAAGTTTTGTTGGAACAGATAGGAAAGGAAAACTCCCTTTTCATCTGGACTGCTGAGGACATACAGCGGGTGATAGATGAAAGTGCCGAGAGTTGATTAGCCAACACTGGGGAAATGTCTGTCTGAATTACAGAGCTGGGGTGAGAGGGAAACAAGATGATGACATTTGTTTGAGCCTCTGGATACCACCATGCCTGAAGCCAACTCCTCTTTACATTTCAGGAACCAATCAATGTCCCTTCCTGCTCAAGCTGGCTTGAGCTGGGCTTTTTGTCACTCAAAACTGACAGATTCCTGGCAATCTCAGGATTGGGATATGGGTTTTGAAAATCTGAGGGGTTGAAACTTGGTCTTGCTTTCCCCTGTGCAGACTCCCCCTTTCAGGTTTTCAGAGAGAAGAAAAGGTCAGAGACCAGGAGGCTTAGAATCCTTTAATCCTACTATGGAACTACCTTGAGGAGCTCCTCAGTCCCTTGCTCTGTACTTTTTTGCACTGAGGCACAGGGAGGGGAGGTGACTTGCCCATGATCACACGGCTGCTAAGAAACAGTTGAGACTAAAATTTCTCTCCTCACTGCAGTCCCTCTCCTCTGCCCTCTGCAGATCCACTAGAAAGGGCTTTGAGTCCATGATCCTGACTGTTCTTCCCGCTGACAGGACTCAGGAAGGAATCGAGCTCCTCCGCCTTGATTTTTGCCACACTCATAATCTGCCTCACATTTGCTTGTGGTCCAGGCTTCAGAAGCTGGCATTCTGGCTGAGCTACTCTCCAGGCCAGGACTGGTCTGGAAGCCATTCAAAGGGTCTGCCCATCTGGTAAGGGGTGGTTGTGCAGTGACTATTTCCCAGAGTGGGGCTTTCTTCCTGGTCCCCGGACTCTCTGGCCCATCGGAGCTCTGTGCAGAGATCACTGTGCCAAAGGTGGGTCTCCAGCCACCCTGGTCTCTCTGTTGGTGACCTGCCACACTTGGGGGAGACAGATGGCTCCACTCGGTGTGCAGTTTTACAGCCAAGAGGTCCGGCCCCCAGGCTGGGGCTACCAAACCCAGACAGGTGAGACGCTAGCACCAGCCCCGCCTACCAGCCCAACTGGAAACACACCTTTTGCTCTAGTCTTGCCCCCATTAATAAAAAAATCTTTTTGCACTTCCTTCATCATTCGCTGCAGGGCACCAGCCTCCTCTTACTGCCAGCTGGTTTGAGCAGACTCCGCACCGCTGATCACAGACCGGATATTGGAGTCCTTAGTAAGTGCCAGGAAATTGCAGACAGTTCAGTGACAACCCTATGACATCGGTACAGTTTTTATCCCGTTATAGGTACCAGGGAACACTCCCAGAGATGTGGAGTGTCTACCTGAGGACAGCACATCTAGGGAGAGTCATAAGCAGGGTCAGAGGTAGCATGAATCTGACTTTGTCCCTTTTACTGGTGCGACAGAAGCCCAGAATGAAGTGACTTGCTCAAAGGCACCCAGCAAATGAGTAGCCAAGACGGGATCGGCTTTCATGATTCCTGAATCCTGGTTTCTCTCTCCCCCAGGGGCCACACTGATACCATGGGCACTAGAGTCGGGACAGCAGGTGGATGACCTTCAGCATGGGCTACCAGGTGTCCCTTGTGGAACCTGCCTCTACCCAGCAGATTGGAAACCTTCCACAGTCCTGGAAACCTTGCCCTCCAGAAGAAATGTTATCCAGTCTGTAGAATACAGCAACCCCCTCCATGTGGGCACTCCCTGCCCCCCAATGACCCCCAATAATGGCTTTGGCTTCTGGGGTTGTCTGTGGAGTTGCTCAGCCTGATGATTTGCTTGAAGCTTTAGAAAATATTGCATTTGAGGTGTATTCTCCCCTTCCCAGAGCACAGATTTGCTTTTTCAAGTCCTACTTAGAAAGTGAGCATTTATTCACTCAAGCACCATATAGAATCTGTGATGTGCGTGCACGACCCTAGGATGGGGAGACTTGTCAGGACCCTGCCCTCAACACAGCACAGTAGGTAGACTGATGCTTTGGGCGATCTTCCCACAAGGAAATGGTGAAATGGAGCAGGAACTTGGGCAGGGGTGGGGGGGGGCAGGGGAGGCCTCTGTAAGGAAGTGGCATCGAGGTAAACCTGAGCAATGATCAGGAGGTGGCCATGAGAACATCTGAAGAAAAGTGATGAGTTCCAGCAATTCTCCAGAAAGAATGGCAGGTGCAAAGGCCCTGAGGTGGGAATGAGTTTATCTTACTGGAAAAATCTGTGAGGTCATGAAGGAGAGAACAGTAGGAAATGAGGTCAGAGAGATAGACCTTTTAAAATAGAGCAAGTAACCCACAAGCAGAGTATTCATGACACAAACATCCAAATGCCACTGTCCAAGGAGGGTGGGATAAGAGGACTTAGGTTTCTGGCATGACCACCACGTGACAGAGACAGCATTTCATGCCAACCCTGCAATGACCAGTGAGGCAGGCACTGTCGCTGTCCCCATGTGGCACATGAGGGGCTGGAGGTTCAGCGAGGCGGAATGGGACCAAGGAAGCCATTCCTGACCCCACCAGATTCACCAGGGTCTGGGGTGGATCTTGGGCTGAAGAAGGCTGCTTCTTCCGTAAACACATGAAGTCCGGGGGAGAGAGCTTGCCTGGCCTCTTCGCTTTCCTCTGAAGCACGACATCTTCCCAGTCTTCCTACTGCTAGCCAACATTGTGGAAAGTCTTGGTGGCGTGAGCCCCGCAGTCTCGGGCAGCAATGACTTCCACGAACCTGTGCAAAGCCGCAGGGAACGGGCTTCTGCCGACCTGGCCTTGCTCGGGGTGGAGGGGTGTCCTCTCCTGTTCGAGGCTGGGGACTGCATAGAGTCCTTGGGGTGCAGGGCTTTTCAGAGAGTCTCAGAAACAGCCCTCAGCAGGAAGGAACTAAAAGGGGCCACATGTGCAAACCTACCAGCAACCGCTTTGAGGGGAATGGCCCCCGCGGAAGCCTGGGACTCTGGCCCGACCACGTGGCTCCCTGCACCTCTTCTGGGGAGTAGGGATAACCCACCCAAGTTCCCTTGGAGGCACTGGCAGTCGGGATCTCCTGGGTGCTGCTTCATGCTTGGCCTAATCTGCAGAGACTTATCCCCACGGGAGACTGGGGGGCCAGGGCAGGATCTGTTCATTCATTTGCTGTTATGACCTGATACTTGCTCGGTGCCCGTCTGTCCTCAGCGGCCAGGATGCAGCCCCCTCCCCCCTGACCCGAGGAAGCCTGGTCTCACTGAGCTCACCCCAAATAGGCACAAGCCCCAACCATACACAGAAACAAAGGGACAAATGAGGAGAGGAAGGGGGTCAGGGAAAACCACCTGGAGGAGGTGGCTTTTGTGGGGAGACCTGGGTGGAGACCCCCTTCCCCGGGGAAGGACAAAATGACAGTGGGCCTCAGGCTCCAAGCTAGCTCTGGCTGCCAGCTCTGCTCCAAGAAGGCCCATTTTGCAGGGCAGGAAACTGAGACACAGTGAACCCAAGCAACTTCTCAAGAGCTAAGAAGTGCGAGAGGCAGGCTTCGAACCCAAGACCCCTGGCTCCAGGGCTGACACACAGAAGCACCAGGCACGTTGCCTCTAGAAGATAACAAGTGCACAGCCTTGCCCCTGGTACTCACCTGGGCCCATGGCTCCACATGAGGGTCCCGTGTACATCTAAAGACCAAAGGGGGTCGTGGCACAGGGCACTACCAGCCTGGCTTGTGGAAAGCTGTCCTCACCCCCTTGCCGGGCTGAGTGTCCCACTGGCCGCCTTCACTGGGGACCTGGGGTAGGCACACAGGCGGCTCTGTCAGCAACAGCACCCCAAACCACGTGCAGCAGAGAGTGGGACACTTAGTTTGCAATCTGTCAGAGTCCCAAGGCGGTCCCCCTCAGTGTGGCTCTGCAGCTCGAGGCACATGGGACCCGTGCAGCTCTGATGTCGCCTGGGTCAGCCGAGGCTCTGATGACCCTCTTGGAAGCCACAGCCGTGTTGGATCGCCACACGGCTTCTTAAACTCTCCCGCTTCCTGCTCTCCTGTCATCACGGACGAGTAACAAAAAGATCACAAACCACAGAAGTGCTAAGTGAACACGGCCACATGCCCATCCACTGGCCTGTCCAGCGTTAGCCACACTGGTCCCTTCCACCTCCTGAGGAGCCACCCGCGTGTCTCTCTGATGTCACTGTGGGAACAGAGTAAGGTTCTGCCCCCAAACACCTCCAAAGCCCCCTGTTCTGGGTTCCCTGTGGTGGTCCAGGCTCCATGCTTCTGGGCACAGGCAGGGGCAAAAGGCCTTTGCTGCTCAGCCCTATTGGGCTGGATGAGGCTCACTGAACAACACAGCTGCTATGGGGCCTGGGGCTGGGGACCCTCTCGAGTGGCTGCACCTGCCCTGGCTGCCCACTACCCAGCCATTCCTACTCGGTGGGCCCCCAGGCTCCTGATCCAGCTGAGTCTCACCTCAAAACAGCCCCTTGTCCAGAGAATAGCCCAAAGCTGGCCCACCTCTGGACACCCCACCCAAATGCTTCTTCCTGTGAGCCAGGGGGCCGGCAGCCTCAGGACCGGGGGCATCCCAGGCCCTGGCAGAAAGGGACGGAGGGCTCCTAGCATGCAGCACACCAGCCAGGTGAGAAAATAAAGTGCCTTTCATTCAATTTCAGGCAGAAAAGCATTGACTCATCCCTCCGCATCCCCCAGGTGTTCTTTCCAAAGCCATCACTTCAACTTTTCCTACTTCCAATCCCCAAAGCCAATGAAACTGTTTATTGGGCTTGTTTCCCTAGAGACAGGTGTCAGGGTCGTACTCAGGGTCCTCCCCACCAACCAGGCTGAGAGATCTCAGGGTCGGGGCCTCCAGGGCCCCCTACTTTTTCCCAGTTTCATCTGGGTTTCGGGAGCAGTAAAAGGAAGATTTTGAGCAGGAGCCCATGGGAGGTATGGGGTGGACGTCAGTCTGATTTACAAATCTTGGTGCAAATGTTGTGGCTGCTTCATTTTAACAGACTAAACGTTATGAAGTTGCTTTGAACGATGGCGAGAAAGCTGCAGAGGACCACTTCCCTTCTCCAGCCCGATAAAGCACTCTATAATCACGTCCTTCGTGCAATGTCTACCAGAAAGATGTTCTATTAAGGTGCAAAGCTATTTGTTAAAGTCGTCAAACTGCAGCTGAAAAACGCAATTTTCCCCCACGTATGCTTTCCACCCTCTCATCACCAAGGAAATTGAAGTATAAAATCCAGCAGACAATCACGGCCCGTGGAGTGGTGTCACGTCTGCGGGCTTCAGGGACGCCTGCAATGGCCTCTAATTAGATTCAAGGTTCTGTGTACGTGGGGGCTCCAGCTTCATACAAGTTGGAAACTCATCATGCTAGATGAGGTCGTGCTACAGGGGAAGAGCCAAGCAAACGGAAGACTTGGGACATAGATGGGCAAAGCATAAAGCCAGGTCACAGAAAACACCGGCATTACCATGAAAGGAGCTTGAGTCACCCATCCGCGTTATGTTTGAATGACCAGATTTGCATCCATGCTGGCGTGGCACAGAGGGCTGTTCCTTCTCGAAGGTGCCAAGTTTTAATTGCATCCTGGCTACCTCTGGCCCTGGGCTGTGTCTTTGTAGGCAGTTATCTGGAGACATTTCTTACACACTAACACAAGATGTGAAAGTAGACACGTTCTTGCCTCATTTTCTTGGGACATACGGTTCAAAGAAAGCCTGGGGGGGCTGACATCCGGGGTTGAGGTAGCCTCTAGCTTCGCTGGATACCTCTGCGTGTTATGGTTTATGGCCTTGCAAGAAAGTAACTGAAGACTTTGCCTGGATCTCATCTGCACAAGTCCAAGATCAAGGTCAGTTCGCTTTCTGACAGTTGGGAAAGCTGCCGGACCTGGGGAGGAAAACTCTAGTGTCTCTAGCTCTCTGAATTTATATCAAGCTGGTTCATCTTTATAGAAGTGGGAAGCGTTTCTTAGTCATCTACCTGTTTATATGAGAATAAGTCCTCCAATGCAGCCACTACATTAATTTCTAGACCAAGGGTCCTGAGAAAAGACCCTCAGTTTACCTCCTCTGTGTCTTTATTTCCCATCTGCAAGTGTAGAGAGATTTAGCTGATTAATCAATTCATGTGTCATTCCCCAAATATTCATTTCCAGGTACTAGAGATTTAAAAAATGAATAAGAGGTGTTCCTATCCTCAAGGAGCAAGGATCCTTTGGAAGGCAGAGCCTGAGGCAAGGATTAAGAGGATAAGGTTTACTGGGGAGATATAAGCCGGGGGCAGGGAGGTGAAGGAAAAGGGGGATGAAGTGGTGACGGAAGATGTACTGCATGGTGACACAGGGCCCTGGCTGTCATACCCCGATGTGCTGAGGAGGGATACAGTGGCTGCCCCCCAGGTGTGCTGACCCAGCCCACAGACTTCACTGGAAGGCTGTAAGGGAGAACCATGCCGAGGCCACCAGGGAAAGGACAAGGCCTGGCTCCCACTAGAGCCTTCCAAGTAGCCACATTTAGTGTCTCAGCTGCTGCTAGGGAAGCCAGAGGCCATGGCTCATGGGTGGGGCTTCATCCATGTAGGCAAGCGAAATACAGCGGCGCACTGGCCAAGAAGAAGGGAAGGAACACTGGGAGAATGTGAGAAGGTGCACTGTGAGCCAGTTCGCAGAGACAGGCAGGTAAGGGGCAGGTGTGTGTGTCTGAGTGGGTGTGAGCAGAGCAGAGAGAGCATGGGGCAGGGGGCATCTGTGGGGTACAGACAGGAAGAAGGAGCATGTATTCTGACACCCAAAAGATGAGCAGGATTTGGGCAGTGGAAGAATGGGGGGGGAGTGCTCCAGGCAGTTGGCACAGGTAGGTAAGGCTGTGAACTTGAGAGAGCATGGGGGTTCTGGAGAAGACAGGAAGAGGGTAGGGATGAGCACCTGGAGAGACCACAGAGCAGAGGTGTGGCCAAGAAGGCCTCTCATTCCCAGCACAGTGGGGAGGACCCCTCTGCCCACCCCATGCCCTGGCCCATGGCTCACAGGGGTGGGAATCTGCTTCTCTTTTACCTCCATTTGCTTTTCCTCTCCTTTTTCTCGCTCCTTCTTTCTGGGCTGGGAGCCCAGAGACATTCACAACCTGCCACTGTCTGCAGACACCAGGGGTGAGAAAGTCCCCTCCTCCCTGTGCTAGCCTCATGATGAGTCACCCTTACACCCCGCCAGCCACAGGGGACATCCGCACTGTGCCAAGAGCTGGTGGCCTGATTCCTCTGCTGGCCCAGCAATAGCAAAAGGAGGTAAGGGAGGCGGGTGTGGCTGGTGGGGCAGGAACCCACTCTTAGGTCCACTGGGGCCCCATCTGACTGGGAAGCCTATGATGTGAGGCAGGGTCAGCCTCTGGTGGGGGACCCAGGGCCAGGGCTTGTGTGGGTCCCTGCTGGTTTTGGCTATGCACAGATCCATCTGATAGCCATGGTTCAGAGTTGCCCCCCAGAATTTCCGACAGCTGCAGGGATGGGCTCAGGGAAGGGCACGAGACACACACTGGACCAGTCTGAAGTCTGACACCGAGGCTTGGACATGCTGCATGAATGAATGAATGAATGAATGAATGAATGAGGAAGGCACAGACTCCAGGTTTGAGAGACAGACCTGAACTTCAACTTAACTCCTTAGAGACCTTTTCATGGGCGTATGTGTGCCCTGAGGTTTCTTACCTATGGGAGTGCCCACCTGCTGATTTAAATGATGGCTTGCCTCTACCTAATGCTCCCCGTCAAGTCCACATCCCCAGCCCCACCCCCGCCTGCCCCCAGGGATTTTGTGGAAGTTTTTTTTTTTTTTTTCCCCCAGCACTGTGTGTTGCCATGGAAAAGTCTGAGGTCAGCTTCTTGCACCCCTGCTTTTCCGTCATCTATTTTCCTATTTCCACATTCAAAGAAGTTTTTCTCCATCCTTGAAATTCAGTAGTTCACTTAGACTATGTCTCGGTGTTGAGTCCTTTAAATGAAATTTTCTTAGAACACCATATATATTTTTTTCAGTGTAAAGTTTTGGAGGTTTTCCTTCATTTCAGGGAAATTCTTCTGTTTCATGTGTTTGAATACGTTGGCTTTGAATACATTGGTTTGATTGTTGGGCTTTGTAATTCAGGAATACCCCAAACCCCTAGACTGCCCTGCTGAGGCTGGTGTGTGTCCCCAATGGCCCTGCTCTGTCCTTGTTTATTTCTTTTACCTCCAGCTTTTCCCCATGTTAATGAAGGGGTCCCCACTGCACCTCTTGGGCTCTCAGTCATTTACATTGTTGTTTCTTTGTCCTGTAATAATGTTATTTTTGTTTTTAATCTATTTCCTTAGGTCGGTTTACATACTAAATAGGATTTCTTGCTTTTATCATGCTTTTGAGTGTTTGTTTTATTGAACTCATGGTTTTCATTAAGTTTCCTTTACAGTAAAGCCACTGAGAGAAATGCTCTTCTGTTTCTAGAGATATATTTTCTTCTGGGTTGGACTCTTTGTCCTTTTATGCCTCTTCTTTTCTTCCTCCCTCCCTTCCCTTTTCCCTCTCTCCCTTCATCCTCCCTCCCTATCCCTCCCTTCCTACCCTTTCTTCTCTCTCTTCCCTCTCCCTTCACCTTCCCTCTCTCCCTCCCTATTTCCCCTCCCTCCCTTTCCCTCCTCCCCTCTTCCTTCCCTCTCTCTTCCTTTCCTCCCTCTCCCCTCACCATCCCCCTCCTCTCTCCCTCTCCCTTCATCTTCCTCCTTCCACCTTCCACCTGGTATATCCTTCTCAACTCCTTTATTTTTTATCTGTAGTGTCTTTATATTTGAACCAGATCTTCTGTAGACAACACATAGTTGGGTCTTGTTTTCTGCTCTGCCAGTCTCTGGCTTTTAACTAGTATGTTTAGATCACTGATATTTAAAGTGATTATTGACATAGTTTGATTGCTATCTACTGTATGACACCATTTCAATTCTCATTGTGCTTATTATTTTTGTCTTCTCTTTTTATGCCTTGTCTGGTTTTAATTGAGCATTTTCTCTATGATTTCATTTTCTATCCTCTCTCAGTATATCAATTAAGGCTGCTTTTAACATTTATTTTTTTTTAGTGGTTGCCTTAGAGTTTGTAGTATACATTTATGACTAATCTAAGTCTACTACCAACCAGAACTATAGTGCTTCACGGATAGTGAAAGTACCTTGTAATAGAGTATTCTCAATCTATTCCTTCTTCTGTCCCCTGCAACATTGCTGTCTTTCATTCTACTTATCTATAAGCTATAATAACCCATTGCATTTTTGCTATTACTATTTTATGTTGTTTAAGATGTATTTATTTATTTTATAGGGAGTGTGAGAGAAAGAGAGAGATAGCACATGCATGGGAGGGGAGGCAGAGGGAGAAAATCTTAAGCAGAATCCCCGCTGAGTATGTTACCAGATGTGGAGCTTGACCCCATGGTCTTGAGATCATGACCTAGGTGGAAACCAACAGTCAGACACTTAACCAACTAAGCAACCCAGGTGCCCTGCTATTACTATTTTAAACAAACAGTTGTCTATTAGATTATGGATAAGAAAAACAAAAGATTTGATTTTACCTGAATGTACTTGCTCTTTCTTTCCCTATGTACACCTGAATTTTCCTTCTCTCTGAAGAACTTGTTAAAATATTCCTCAGAAGGCAGGTCTA
The DNA here is from genome assembly GCA_004023965.1 of Spilogale gracilis. Classification (NCBI taxonomy): domain Eukaryota; kingdom Metazoa; phylum Chordata; class Mammalia; order Carnivora; family Mephitidae; genus Spilogale; species Spilogale gracilis. The sequence continues at coordinate 21,520 of PITA01006722.1, forward strand.
CTGATAACAAATGTTTGTTTGAGAAAGTCCTCATTTGTCCTTGAAATCTGAAGGATAATCTCACTGGATACAGAATTCTAGGTTGGTAGGTTTTTTTTTCCCTTTCAACACTTTAAATATTTCATTCAAATCTCTTCTTACTTAAATAGGTTCTGAAGAAATCTGATGTTATTTTTATCCTTATTACTTTGTGGATAAGATGATACTTTCCTTTTCTGGCTTCTTTTAAGATATTCTTCTTGTCTTTGGTTTTCTAATGATTGAATATGATATGGTCAGATGTCGAATTTTTTACATTGATCCTACTTGGTGTTTTCTGAGCTTTTTGGTCTGTGCCATTAATTTTGGAAAATCTCAACCACGTTATTATGCACATAGTTCTTCCATCTCTTTCTTTTTTCTTCTTCTACTAGTCCCTTTTACATATGTTTCACCTTTTATAATTATCCCACAATTCCTGGATGTCCTCCTCCTTTTTTTCCTTTTCATTCTTTTTTTCTCTTTGATTTTCTTTTTTTAAAAAAGATTTTATTTATTTATTTGACAGACAGAAACACAGCTAGAGAGCAGGGGGAGTGAGAGAGGGAGAAGCAGGCTTCCTGCTTAGCAGGGAGTCCAATGTGGGGCTCAAACCCAGGAATCCAGGATCATGACCTGAGCCGAAGGCAGTCGCTTAACCAACTGAGCCACCCAGGTTGCCCTTCTCTTTGATTTTCAGTTTGAGAAGTATCAACTGACATCTTTTTTTTTTTTTTTTAAGATTTTATTTATTTGACAGAGAGAAACACAGCCAGAGAGGGAACACAAGCAGGGGGAGTGAGAGAGGGAGAATCAGGCTTCCTGCCAAGCAGGGAGCCCTATGCAGGGCCCAATCCCAGGTCTCCGGGATCATGACCTGAGCCGAAGGCAGTCGCCCAACCAACTGAGCCACCTAGGCGCCCCCCAACTGACATCTTTAAGCTCACTGATTCTTTCTTCAGTCATGCCCAGTCTATTGATGAGTCCATCAAAATTATTCCCACTTTCTGTTACAGAGTTTTTAATTTCCAGCATTTTCTTTTTACTTTCTTTCTTAGAGTTTCCATCTCTTGGCTTATATCTGTTGCACTTTTTTTCCCACAAGAACCCTTAGCATATTAATCATAATTATTTTTAATTCCTGGTCTGATAATTCTGAAATCTTTGCCATCCCTGAGTCTGGTTCTATTGCCTGCTTTGTCTTCTCAGGCTGTGTTTCTTCTTGCCTTTGAGTATGCCTTATAACTTTTTGTTGAAAGCTGGACATGTTGTATGGAGTAATGAGAACTGAGCTAAACAGACTTTAGCGTGAGGGTTGAAGTCAATCTGGTTCATAACTGGGCTGTATGTTATGTTTATCTCAGCCATAGGTTTCAGAGTCTTCAACTTCCTCTGGTGTCGTTGCTTTGCTCCCTTTGGGCTTCCCCAGAAATTCCTTTTTAAATTGAGTCAGTGTCTTGCAGTTCTCAGTTGTAACCCCCTGTTATTGTATTGGAGTCCTGTGGATGTGAGAGCAAGGTGATGGGGAGAGGTGGTGTTCTGTAAACTTTGGGGTCAGAGCCCAAAAGGTCAGAGCCCCTGGGCTGTGACCTTCAGAAAATTCCCATGATTTTTACTTTTCTCCCCTAAATGAGATAGAAGGCTGGAGGAGTGTGTGTTTTGGGGGGTGGTGGCTTCAACTGTGTAGATGCCCCTCCCTAGGTCAGAATAGGCTCTGGTATTTCCCCTTTAGTGTAGACCTTTGCTAAGGAGAACAGAACATTTGAGGCATATTTCAAAATGGCTGCTTTTCCAATCCACTCTTGGAAGCACGGGCGGGACTCCCAGGGGGGAAACTCACAAAAGCGTGGGGCCTTGTGTGAGTCTGTCATGGGAAGCCGGTACCCCCAGCCTCCAGCAATTGGTTAATTGTTTTATAAGTGTTCTGACCTGTCACTGGTCCCAGTAGCCCCGGTCCCCGTGAGCTGTGACTCTGTCTGCCTCTCAGGTTTCTGAGGCAGCCATGTGCCCTGTGACCTCGATTCTCTGAAGAATCTAAGAAGAGATGTTGATTTTGGGTGTGTTCAGCTTTTTTCTTGTTGTGAGGATAAGAACAATGACTTCTAAGCTTTACATGTTGGAACGGAAACTGGAAGTCTCTGAATTCATTTAAATCAAGTTGTAATGTATTTTATTGCCAGTTACTTAAAGCCTCTTGAAAAATTCAGATCAAAGGAACAAATTATTTCTTGCATCAGGTCTGTACATAATTGCCTCAATTACCCCATAGCCTTCCTGCGTGTGGAGGCGTGTGACCGCAGGGCAGCCTCAGGACCAGGCCAGTACTTCCCCGGGCTCAGCTTGCAAGTGCTGTGCCATGATCGGGCCAAGATTAGGGGGCGATCTCATCCCAGGGGGCAGTGTCCACGGAGTCACAAACAGGGTCCCCACAAGGGTGAAGAAAGTGAGGCCCCCAGGGCATGAAATTTGGGGATGCCTCTCAGGCATTGACCCTGTACCTATAGAGTCCCAAGAAGGACATCTCTATAAATTCTGCATCCTGGGGGCCTTGCTTGGACAGCCTGGTCCCAGCCCTGGCTATGAGCATAAGCTCTGAATCCAGACTTCCCCGGGCTTATCCCTTTCTGCCGCCCACTGGCCAAGCGATGATGGGTGACTCAGTTCCCTCACTTGTAAAGTGGGAATAAGGCTACAGCTTCCTAGTGGGGTCATTGTGGGGACGAAGTGATTCAACACAGGCAAAAACACTTAGATGATGCCTGCCATGGAGAGCATGTCTATGTCTCCCCCACCCCCAAATTCCTATGATGAAATCCTAACCCCCAGTGTGATAGAATTTGGAGGTGGGGCCTTTGGGAGGGTGTTCAGGTCATGAGGGTGCAGCCCTTGTGGACAGGAGTAGTGTTCTTATAAAAGAAGCCACTTGTACCAAGTGAGGAAACTGCGAAATGAATTTCTCCCAGTCATGTGACCAGAGGCCAGTGACTCATGCTGCTCTCTTCAGGTTGCTCATCTGTGAAATGGGCAGATGGCCTAGAGGGACTCCCAGGGCTGCAGTGAGCACAGAACAATGTGCTGCATGGAAGGGCTGAGCCCTCCAGGCACCCACGATGGGCTGCCTTCCAGTGGGTGTTTATAGTTCAATATAGAATTTATAAGGCCTGTTGCCCTCGATCCCTTCTGAATTGTGGGTGAATTTTACACTGTCTATATAAAAGCGAAATTACTTCCATGACCCAAACCAAAACTGCATTTCCTTTAGGAGAGAGAAAAACGATTACTGGCTTGCAAATCCCCCGAGAGACATTTCCTAATTTTGCATCATGGCGATTCACCGACGAAGCTGTCTTGTTGAAAGCTAATCAGAGTCGACACTTGTGCCCCAAAGAAAATAAACTTCTCCTTAATGATGTGACAGAGAGACAGAGCCAGGAAATTTTATCCAAAAAATCCAAAAGGGGTAGAGGAAACTGGCTTCTCCTTTATGCCAAGCATCTGTAATTTTGACAGTTCACTGATGAAAGAAAAAATATATCAAACAAAACATATCTTCATAGCTAAAGAAGTCTGCCTGGTGAGGGAGGAGGTTCCAGGGGAAGAAAGTGGAATTTTCCTCTCTCGGGTTGAACATGAGCCCATGTGGGTTTCCTTTTCTGCCTCCTCTCTCACCGCCTCTGTCCCCCCGCCCCTCTTCCCCTTTCTCCTTGTCTCTCTCGGCACTCATCATTCCCAACTCCGCAGCCACAACTGCTCACCTTGAGGCCCCTCCTGCCAGTTCTGCACCCGCCTTACTGCCTTCTGAGATGTCCCCAGTTCTCCCTTGTCAATGGATCCTCTCTATCAGCTGTGACTGGTACACCTCGCTGTGACTCCCAAGGTGGTCACATTCTTAAAAATGCTACAGAGACCTGTCAAAGCCCTGGCGGGGAGGCAGGGGTGGTGGAACCAGCCTTCTGCACCAGAGGATCTTCCTTCTGGGCTCCAACAGTCCCCTCCTCCGACACATCCCTCCTGGTCCAAAGATCCCAGGTGTTCCCGGCACTCTGGGATAGGAACTATGAATAGCTGCCATCAGCTCAACCCTGGCCATTAGCTTCCTCTCATTCAGGCCAATGGGCCTCCCAGAGCAACTGCTGTAAGGAGCCAGGAAGGAAGGCCATCTCCACCCTACACAAACCCTATGCCTCCATCAGGAGGTTTACACTGATATTCATGAAGACCCACCGTTCTAACCATGAGGAAGCCTGTGGAGGTCCCAGGAAGATTTCAGGGCTCACAGCAGTGGGAAGCTCCTATAGCCAAGCTGTGTCCCCCACTCTCAAGCTGCCCGGAGCCCCACTCCTATTATTCTTCTGGGTCATGAACCAGGTTCAACTCAAAGTGATTTAAAAAGAGAAGTTCAGAGATCTGGTAGCTTCAGGCAAAACTAGATCCAGGAGATCTGACAATGTCACAAGCAATCTCTCTCTCTTTCTCTCTCCATCCTTGGCTATGCTTTTGTTCATGGAGGTTCCAGTCCCAAGCAGGGGCTTCTTAAGCCAGGACTTCCAGGAGTTTCCAACCTACATTTCTGCAGTTTAGCATCCCCAGTAGAGGGAATACATCCCTTTCCCAAATTCTTTTTTTAAGATTTTATTTATTTATTTGACAGAGAGTGATCACAAGTAGGCAGAGGGGCAGGCAGAGCGAGAGGAGGAAGCAGGCTTCCTGCCCAGCAGAGAGCCGGATTCGGATCTCCATTCCAGGACCCAGAGATCATGACCTGAGCTGAAGGTAGAGGCTTTAACTCACTGAGCCACCCAGGCGCCCCCCTTTCCCAAATTCGCATCACCTCTGTGGTTGCCTCTCATTGGCTGGGCTTGGGTCACATGCCCATCACTGAACCAATCACCATAGTCAGGAAGCTGGGGGAGGGATGGAAAGCCCTGATTGGCTAAGCCTGGGTCATGTGTCTTCCCCGGGCATTAGGGGTGGAATCAGCCCCACCCAAATCCCACTGATCGGGAGGGAGGAGGAGTCCCTGCTGGAGAGTGGGGTGCTCTTAGTAGCAATAGTGGGAGGGGATGTTGGGCAGTACGGGGCACGCACACGCATCGATGAGTGCCTGGCTGGGGGCAGCCCCTGGGGTTGTGCCCCGCAGCCGGAATCCAGTATGTGCCTGAATCCTTTGCATCTTCTGTGGACCCAGAACCCAGCCTGGATTTGGAGCACAGACTTTGGGGTGGGACAGAACTGAAGCCACATCCCAGTCTGGCCATTTACCAGTAGCGTAGACATTTGCACAACCTCCCTGACTAAGCCTTGGCAGGGTCTTCCCTGGGCTGGCTTCACAGGTCTACCACCTGGCCGGGGGCCCAGGGTCCGGCATTTCACAGGACTTCTGCCTGCTTCCACGCTCTGTTGTTGCCATCCCAAAGTTCTTAATCTCTGAATAGGGTGCTCCATATTTGCATGCTGCACCCAGGCCTCATAAGTGCTGTGGCTGAGCCAGACTTGGGCGTTGAAGGTTCAGGGCACGGTACACTCAGTCCGTCCCCAGAGCCAGGAAATGCAGGGGTGGAGGGTCCCTGAGGCATCTCAGCCCTCCCTCAGGCTTGCCTTTCCTATGTCATCCTCTCTCCCTCTTATGGGGCTCCTGCTATCCTTCACTGCAGCCTTAGACCAGCGCCCCCCCACCCTGCCCCAGGATGCTGTTCTGACCTGAGTGTGCACCTGACTGTTCCGTCCCCCCTGCCACTCTCCTCCTGCCTCCTGGGCGCACACATGGGTACTGGCTGGCCATGGACGCAGTGACAGCTGTGGTGCCCCCAGAACACGGGGCGCAGGGGCGGTTGGGCGAGTTTCTCCCCTGCCATCCCCTGCTGGGCAGCTCTGAGGGGGCTCTGAGAGGGCCAGCACGGCCAGGCCCCCTGGGTGCCTCGTTCCTCACCCTGCACTCCTGCCACTGGGGCCGCCGACTAGTCGGGCTACCTGCATCTGGCCCTCGCAGGGCTGCTGGGGGCAGACACCACTTCTGCTCCCCCGCCTCCCTCCCCCAGAGCTGGCCCGGAAGCGGCTGCCATGCAGACAGGGGTGTGAGCGCAGAGAGGTCTCGGAATGCCAGGTCACGCCCTGGTGGGTACAGAGCAGGACTCGGCTGGGCTGCAAAACCCACTCCCCTCACCTCAACAGTCCCTGTGGATAGAAGCATACGGGAACCCTGAGACAGGAGCTGATTGGGGGTGCCAGGTGGGGTCTGGAGGAAGCCCGCTCGGGAGACCCCACCCCCAGGGGTGTCTGGGATTGTGACTGCCCAGTCCTCCCGGCATCTTGGGAGGATCCACTGAGATCCCAGGCGTGGATGGCCTCGGGTGTACCTGTCTTGGGGCCCCTGCGGGGGACACTTTAGCCTCTGGGCTCCTTGAAAGTCTGAGGCTGAAGTAAGTCCGCATCAGCTGATCCGTCTGTAGTTGGGGGACTGGGGGCCCAGATGAGGACACGAGGCTCAGGGCAGTGAGGGGCCTCTGAGAGCACCCCAGCAGCCAGAACCCTAGCAGCACCCCCGCACCCCCCACCAGCCTGGGGCTGTCCCCACTCGAGGCAGAGCGCCCAGCTTCTGTGTGCAGCAGAGCAGGGGGTAGGAATGGAGGCCTTAGTCCAGGGGGTCCAGCCACCTCCCGGCTGGGGCCACTTGCCAGAACTGGCCCTTCCCCAGCGGCCATGGTGGGGAATAAATGAGAGTATGTTCGAAAAGCCTTGGCCAGTGCTGACATGTCATACACTCTCCGTCACTAGGAACAGGGCTGATGACCACTCTTCTCCCCAACTTATTACCCTAGGGATTTGGATCCTTAGGGCCTGCCTTTCCCAGGGTCCCCGAATCCACGAAGGAGCTGGCGCTTCCTCCTCCCAGGACCCAGTGGGCACACATCTCTGGGGCCCCCTGGCTGCCCCTTACTGGGTCCCAGGCCCTGGATCGTGCTACCCCAGACAAAACTGGCTTATAGGTGTCTGCACCACCCAACCTGAATGAATCGATACTTTTGATACATTTCTTTGCTCCAAGGTACGTTAAACAAGGTACAGTGTCTGAGGGCAGTGGGCTGTGGCCCAGAGGGGTGGGGCTCAACCCCCTGCAGAGAAGCTGGCTGTGTCACCTTCCAGAATGCTCATGGCAGGACACTGGCTGTTTTCATTCTCAAGGCCTTGATGCAGTTCCTGGGAGCCCCGCAGGGCTCTGCTCTGCCTAGAAGCAGCTTCTTCCCCTGTGTCTCTGAGGGTCCCCGTTCCGCCCACCACCCCCGCCCCCGCCACCACCCCTGCGGGCTTCGGCTGAAGCTCCAGGTGAGCACAGACATTTATGGGGCAGGTCCCCTGATACAGACTGGGGTCTCCTTGACTGGTTGGGTTGGGCTGGGTCGAGTTGGGTCGAGTTGGGTTGGGTTTACCAACTTTACAAAATGACTGTAGGATCCCACTGTGTTTATTCCCCACATGAAATCCGAGACGGTGCTCCTCTTTCCCACAAATACTTCTATTTCCCAAGTCTGTTCCAGACCCCCGAGGGTATGTGGGTACAAATGGGTGTGTTACAGGCCTCCAGGTAACCTGTCTGACCTCTGGAGGCCTCAGTTTACACATGCTGTGAAATGGGACTGTGAGATGTCCTCTCTGTGGGGCTGCTGGGAAACATGATGGCTCCATGCCGAGGACACCTCCTCGTACAAACCTGGCTGTAACTTCCCAAGGGGTTTTCAGGAAGGAGAATTTCCACTCGAGACTGGCTGCCACGGAGACCCGGCCTGCCCTGGGTCTGATTGCACACAGACACTGCTGAGGGCTGATCCCATGACTAGGTAAGTGCCTCTGGTCTAGGATGGTGTTATCCCAGTTTTCAGTTGTAGCACTGAGAGTCCCACGACCTGGAAGACATTTGACTCCCAGGCAAACCAGGACAGTTGGCCACAGGGCCTTGGCTCCATCTCCCGCAGACAGGGGTAAGAACAGGGTCATTAGGTGACCATATGAGATCACATGAGTGAAATGCGTATGTTCAGACCGAGCTCTATCCGCGGTAGCCAGCACGGTCATATAGCAGCGTAAGAGGGAGACTCGACTCAGTGGCCACCGGTGGCAAGTGGAAGGAGGCCTCCTTCGCACCTCCACCCCTCCCCTCTCCTGGTGGCCTTGTGGGGGCCGACCACCTTGTCCTCCCAGGGCCGTACCAGCAGCTAAGATCAGCGGTGTGCCCGCTGCGTGTCAAGCACAGAGCTAAACGCTCGCCATGGAATGCTTTCCACTCGGCAGTGTTGTTCCCATTTCAGAGATGATAAAGCAGAGGCCCATGGAGCTGAAGCCACTTGTCCACAGCTAGTCAACCATGGTTGCTCACCTCAGTCTGTCTGACTCCTAAGGCCACCCTTTTCAAGGAGGGAAGAAAATTCCAGAACCAAGGTTGGGAATGAAACCTTGGAGGGTGGTCACCCTTATGGGCCCTGGAGTCACAGTGGTCCCCACCCCCCAGGAAGCCCTGGTAGGTCAAGGCCACAGGTGTTCGGTTCTGTTCTCCCACTTAGGTCTGGGGCAGCAGCATCTGTGACCTGTGGGTAGGGCTGGGCTCTGGGGTCGGTTCCCTGTACCTGCCTCTGTTTTTCGCCTCTGTGCCCACACGGCCTGGGTGTTGCCTTGGCACAGAGTGGGAAGCGTGGCTCCTGGCACAGACCAGCCGTCTTTGTCTTGCTTTGTTGTCAGCGGTGCTGGAGGTGGAGGTGGGGGTAGTCCTGGCCGGGCTCCCGGGGCTGTCATTTCTGGGGCCGTCTGTCCCCACCTCCAGCCTAGTGGGAGGGATGGGGGCTGGGTGGGCCCACAGGGGCAAAAGGAACTTTCTCCAGTTTCCCAGAAATAGTCCTAACTGTTTTTCACTCAGTTCATCAACTCATGTCCTCTCATGTTGACTCAGATTAAGTCAGACCAGGGAACCCGACTCAGTGAAGGCCAGATGCCGACCGCATCGTGTCCACTCCGGTCGAGGTTTATCGGGGGTGCTCCTGGGGCTGGTCAGGGGCCTTCTAGGGAGCCTGAGGCTCCAGGACTGCCCTGGTGCCAAGTGCTGAGGCCGTTAGGGGACGTTCTAGGGAAGAGAGACTGGGAGCTCAAATGCTGTGCTTACGGAGTTAGGTTGAGATCTTTGCTTGGAAGTTTGCGGGCCTTCCCATGAGCAAAGGTTATGACGCACGTGAGTCTGACTTGCTCTCAGTGGGAATAGTGATGGAGCTGTGAGAGGCCACGTAAGGCTGAGCGAGACTGTGCATGTAAAAGATTTAGAGACCTGGCTAACCTGGAGGCAGCACCTGGCACATAGGGGCTTCACTTCCCATGACCGCCACCTTTTTGAGGGCAACCCTGTCCAACCCAGGCTCCATGGTGCTCGGCCCTCCAGAGCCCTGACCGCTGGGCTCCCCAACCCTGAGAGGCACCTAGAAACGCCGCCTTCCCAAGGACAATTCACAGGCTGGGGGGAGGCCCGCATTTGGGGTGAAGACAGAGGGGGCCCGAGAGTCTCTTCGGCCACCCACTGTGTGCACACAGCCACGCCCCCTCCAAGCCTCAGGGACCCCGTCTTTAATAGGGTAGCAACCTTATTGGGTTTATGGATTCATTTCCCGAGGCTGTCCTAACAAGTGACCCCAAACTGGGGGGTCTAAAACTACAGAAATATATTTGTTCACACTTCTGGAGGCCACAAGGCCCCATCAAGGCTCCTGAGCTGCAGGGGAGAAGGCACGCTGGCATCTTGCAGCTGCTGGTGGCCCCCAGCTTCCTGCTGCTCACTCCAGTCTCCCACAGCTTTCCATGGCCTCTCCCCTTCTCCATGTCTCTCCCTTTCCCTGTGTCTCTCCCCTTCCCTGTCTCTCCTCTTCTCCGTGTCTTTCCTCTGGGTATCCCTTATAAGGACACTTGTTGGATGTGGGACACACTCAGGGAATCCAGGATGCTCTCATCTTAAGATCCTAAACTTACTGACATGCTCAAATGACTCTCTTTTCGGCAAAAGACCCCATGGACAGATTCCAGGCAACAGGGCAAGAACACGGTGGGCGGGGGGGGGGGGGCATCGTTCCACGTGCTGTAGTCAGTCTGAGAATTACAGGCAATGGAGGGCAGAAGCCAGACCCTGTGTTCAAATCCTGGCTGTGGTGCTCAGCTGTGGGACGTTAGGGAGTTATTACGCCTCTCTGCCTTCATTTTGTCAGCTATGGGAGATGTTACTAGAACATGTTAGGAGGGGTTGTTCCCATAATGACATGACTTCAGACGCGTCCACGGCTCAGTACAGGGCTGGCCACCACATGGAACGGCCACTACATGGTGGCCAGGGTTGTCATCTATAAATAAGGCTGATATTTTCTTCCTGCTGAGCTACAGGCGCTTCCCTAATTCCCTCCTCCACTCCTCCCGTGATGGGCCCCTTTCTTTGGAGCTGCCATAGCGCCCTCTGCCCATCTTCCCAGGACACCTTCTTGCCTCCTGGTGCCCTGGGCCCCTTTCCACCCTCAGCCTCTGGGTTGGGGGGGAGCCTTCTGTCAATTCGACTATTGTCTCACCCCCCCCCCCCAGTTCCCAACTGCCTTTGGGGCAGAACATTAAGGTGCAGTTTTTGCAAAGCCACTTTATAAAATGATAGCAGTTGAATGCTCTCGGGTGTAGGAGTAATTATAATTCCCAAGTTTCTCTGAACATTTTTCTAACTGGATCTTTTTGTGTCGCTGTCTCAGAATAGACACGCTTGTGGGCTTTCCTGGGCTCAAAATAGTCGTGAGATAGGGGTTGAAATCGACATCTGAGTTTGAATTATAACAACTCGGGTACAACTTTTGATTGGATGAACTTCACCAGCCAAATGTGGCTCCTTCTGCAAATCCAGCTTCCTTTTATGGAAGAACAGATTCCCTGCGCGAGGACGGGGCCTCGAGGTGAGTGTTCCTTGGCGTGGCGGCCCTGGGCCTTGAGGGGCGTGCCCACCAAGGTCCATCTTCTCCAGTCCAAGCCCCAGATGGAGATGGGGCACCTGCCGCCAGGCTTCGGAGGCTGACGTGTGGGCAGGCCTCTCTTTGCCAGAATCCTGGCCTTCCTGTGGTCTTGGCTCAGGCTCCTGTCTCTGTCGCTGGAGTCCGGGGCCTACAGGCCTCTGCGCTAAGGCCAGAGGGTTGGAGTCAGACTCTTGCCTCCTCCACTGGTGGCTGTCATGACTTTGGGTGACTTAAGTTCTGTGCCTCAGTTGCCTCTCCTGTCACGCGGGAGAACCATAGGCACAGCTCCCTGGGGGTTGTCAATATTAAATGAGTGGATACATTTAAGGGCCTTAGAGCTCTGACTGGCACAGGTGCTTACTTTGATTACTTGGCACACAATAGGTGCACAATAATTGTCTGAGGACCCAAACCGAGTCAGAAGTCATGGGTCCTCTTACGTCACAACTCCACGTATGTCTCAACACACAGGGGGTATCAAGCAGGGTAGGGTCTGCTGGGACTCTGGTGGCTGCCACAGGTGACTCAGGAAGGGCCGTGGGGCAGAGATGTTGGTGTCCCACCAGCTCCAGGTGTGCGAGGGAAAGAAGAGACTGTGGACTCTGGAGTCCCTTCAAAATGCACTTGAAAGGCTGTCCCAGCCCCCTGCCCCTGCCTTCTGCCCAGGACACTATGTTTCAAAGGACTAAATTTATTCTCCAAGGCAGCAGCTTGAAAATGGACACCTGTCACCTTCAGGAACCTGTGTCTCTGGCAGGGTCTGGGTGAGCCCTCACCATGTAATACATGGAACTTTATTTTCTTAAATGATATTTTATTGATTGAACTAAAACCGTCTCATCTGTGGACCCCCTCCTGCACTCCCTGAGCCTATGCAGAAAAGGAGGGAGGCAGGGAGGCAGGAAGGGAGGCCCCTCTGGCTGGATTAACCTCTTTGAAATGTGGCCAGAAGGTAACGATGCCAGGGCTCTTGGAGGGCAGGTGGGGTCTATGGTGCCTAGCTGGGTGCCCATCCCCTCGTGGGTCTTCCTGGAGCTCCATGCCAACCAAGGGGAAAAGTAGTCCTACCTCCTGCCCCCGAGAGCCCTTCAGCCACAGAGCCTTTTCTCGCAAAGGAGATGCCAGAAATGGGGAAAGGTAAAGAAGCCAAGAGCAGGGTGGCTGTGCTGGAGACGTGGGCAGCAGGCAGCGTGGGCGGCGTGTCCCCACTGGGCGCTGCTCGGCCACTACCCACCCCGTCTGCAGCAGAGGAGACCCTGTCCTTTTGATGACAACCTCACTGTGTGACCGGGCAAGTCGCTGTCTGAACACTTCCCATTATTATTGTGTCGCTCACCCCTGAGGAAAGGCGAAGCAGGAGTAACTATGAAATTAAAAAAAAAAAAATGATCCTAGTCCCTCCTCGCTGCTAGGAAAATTACTGTTTTAAAGTCACAGTGTGTCCCTCTTCACGGCCCTGTCATTCTGTTTCATGCCTAAAACGGCATCCAATGGCCGGGCCACCTCTGAGTCGTGTTTCCCTGAGCCCCTGGTGTAATACAGTCAGTCCATGGACGGTAAACCATGGGCAAGAAGAGGCAGTAGAGGCACCAACAGGTGCTCCAAGCTGAACGCGGTGACGCAGCTATATTTGATGGAGAGGACGCGCTACCGAAGATCACTTCTACCTCCGAAACTCTTGTCTTAGTCCAGGTGAACTTAATATGTAATTTAAGGGGCCCATTTTAACTCTGTAGTTCCCCAACTCTTGAGGAACGTGTTCACCTGCATGACCACTGCCCAGTCAAGATCTAGAGCTTGTCCAGCCCTGCGGGGAATTCTGAGCACCGTTTTAGAAAGGGGAGCTATTTTGTAAATTACACACAGCAAACACACAGAACTCTTGTTTCCTTGTGAATTGCAGGTTGTTACTCAGCAAAGAGCTTCTGGGCTTATCACAGCTTAAAACAAGACTGTTTTCTACAAAGCGGGGGTTCTCCATTGCCAGTTACTGTCCAGGAGGAAATGTTCCTTTCTCGGGGAAGGGAGGGGGCATTTTCATGGTGTGGCTAAGTGGGAAGATGGCTGGGGCACTGATCTACTGAATTCTTCCTTGTCTTGAAGAATGCCATGGCATCTCCTTCTCCAAGGAAGACCTTCTGGTCCTGGTAGATCTCAAGTCCTGGGAGGGCAGAAGTAGCTGCAGCATCCTGAGGTCACAGCACCTGCAGTCCACTCTGGTCCCTTCCGTGCGTCCCCCTCAATAGTACTGAGGCCTCCTCTCTGATCTTAGATAGCTGTTAATGCTTGGATTACTCCAGGCAGCAAGGAAAGGTGGCTAACCCCAAAGCAGTTTGGCTAACAGACATACGATGGGACTGTCGCACCATCAAGTAGCAGAAAGATGATTCTCTTCCCGGCCTCACTCCCCAAGTCCCGTATCCACTTCCTGACCATATGCCACGCCCACGCCAGCCACTCAGTTGGGGGATGGGATGAGCACAGAGAGAGGAGGAAGAAGCTACCATGAGGGGTTGGGAGCAGTGTTCTCTGTGTCAGGAATGCTGTGTCAGGAAGACAAATCTTTAGGAAGTCAGGGAGGTGTGACATCTTACTCCTGAATGTCCTTGATGCTCTCAGGCCACTAGCTGGGCTCCCCCTTGCCTCTGAGCCTCTGTGCCTGGAGGTCAGGCTCCATGGAAAACTCCAACACATCTCTCAAGAACCCAGCCTGACTTTCACCTGCTCTGAGATTCCTTCTTTTGATTCTTTCAGTTAACGCTTCTGATTTTCTGAATTCTCTGCCCTATGCTTCTCTAAATTCCTTTGCTTTATGTGCCTTTTTTGTTTAATGGAGTCAATTTCTTTTTTAAAAAAAACATTTTATTTATTTATTTGACAGAGAGAAACACAGCCAGAGAGGGAACACAGCAGAGGGAGTGAGAGAGGGAGAAGCAGGCTTCCCGCCGAGCAGGGAGCCATGTGGGGCTCCATCCCGGGTCTCCAGGATCATGATCTGAGCCAAAGGCAGTTGCTTAACCAACTGAGCCACCCAGGCGCCCCTGGAGTCAATTTCTTTAAATGTACTTTTGGGATCTCAGGGGCAGAGATCAGAATAAAATCTATCTTCTGGGCTTAAAACCCTCAGTTTTCCCTGCTCCCCGGAAAGCCCTGCCTTTCTTCATTTACTCTCTTCCCTGCTCCCTGTCTGCCACGTTCACCACTGCTCTTCCTCACGCAATGGCCCACAGCTTGCGCTGGCTGCATGTCCTTGAATTGCATGTGTCTTCCCCATGAGAAAAAAAAAAACCTGAGCACAGAATGGCACGGCCCTAGGGGTCCTTTCTACTTCCTTCCCTCCCTGCATCTCCCGCCCCCCAACTTTGTTTTCATTGCCAAAATCCCTGCTGCCATTTTGGAACCCCAGGGAGCAGGAAACTTTGATGCAAGAAGATAGAGCTGTGGTTCCAGGTGTTTCTCTTCTATCTCCCACATCTGTGTCTTTCTCTGCACGTTAACGATCACAAGATTTTACTATTATAAAGTCCCGAGAAGACCGTCCAACCACCGTTGCCAGCCCGGTGTCTCTTCCATCACAGGTCAGCTAAGAAGGCTCCAGCTTCATGACCCTTGGGTGAGCCAAGAGGGACTGGAGAGATTATTTATTTTAGTAATCAAGACACAGATTTCAAATCAAAGAGATTAGCCTAGCCAGGCTTAACCAAGATCTCTCACAAATACTTGGTCAACACAAGGCTTCAAGAAGAAGTTCTGTCTTAGATTATTTTTATGGATCGTTCCAATTTTCTATGAATATTTAGTGTGCAGTTCACAAAAAAAATCTTCCTCTTTGGGGGTAGGGGGAAGAAAACTGGCTTTGATTTTACAGTTTTTGTCTCAGTCAGCATTTCTAACGGTGAGAATGACAAACTTTGCTTGGGAAAGGCCAGCGCCGTCAGCTGTGTTTTATTATCAAATATTTCTGGGGGTGAGCTAGGTTGCCATTCTGTTTATATTACTTGTAAGATTTCATGCAAGACTCTGCGAGGTCGTGCGCTTCATCCAAAGTGTCTGATATGCTGGGTAATTCATTCCATCCCCTTCATTCCTGGTCCCTTTCCTTTTATTTTTTTTTCCCAAGGGCACGATGAGCACTGTCAGAAAACAGAATCTGGTGGAGAGGTTGCTGCAGATCCCCAGGTCCCCACACAGTTCCACATCACCTCCTTGGTCCAGGAGGGTGCAAGGTGACTGTCTTGCTCTGGGGACCCAGGAATGCCACTTCATCAAGAGGCTTGTCCCCAAGGTCAAGCAAATAAGCTTGACATAGATCTTTGGCAAACATCTCCCCATGCTCATCCCATCAGATCCTGCTGCTGACTTCTGGGGGGTCGTTTTGTCTCCAAAATCTTTCAGTTTTACGTAAAGCTAGCCAACCTGTCTTGGAATGTTAAACCTGGCTTTGGAGGTGTGAATGGGGTCTTAAAGTCTTGCATTGTCTCTTTCCCTTTATTCTTCATGAGCAGGAAACAAACCCCATCAGAGAAGCCCCTGGGCTCCCCCCAACTCACACCCACCCCCCCTGGCCCTCTGTCTACATTTGCTTTGTCTACAGGCACTGCCATCAGCTTCTGGGTGGGTTTAGAGCTAGAGATGACATATCAGCGGCCATCGCTTTGCACCCTCAAAAAAGATTGCCTCCAAGCCCCCTCGCACACTCAGTGGGAATCCAAAACTCTCTGGTCGGTGTCTGCAAATGTGGGGAGGGTTGGCGATTGGTCACGGTCACCTCTGGTCTGTCCTCACAATAAGCTTGGGTTTTGGGCTCTCGCAGCCTCTGCGGCCTCTACTCTTCATGGTGCTGGGTCCTCCAAGAGCCTCGGGCTTTCCTGGGCTCCTACTGAGAGCTGTCACTCCCATAAGACGCACACGTCCTCGGAAGGCTTTCCTGGGGTTGGAGACATGGAGAGGATTCTAGTAGCTTTGTGTCTCCTTTCCTCCCCAGCCCTTGGAGAAAACCCCACACCCTGTCCTTCCAGTTTCCACCGGGAAACAGAATGGCAGTCACAAAACCAGTGCATCGGGGAAGGGAACTCAGTCCTGGGGCTCCTCTGCCCTATGCAGCGGGTGGCTCTGGAGGCCCCTCTGGAGAACCGTACCACCGTGAACAAGGTTTCTTCCTGAAGGTGGAAGTCCCTGGCGTCCCCCCATTTCGAAGAAGTTTGTTGGAAAAGGTATCCGGGACCCATGCTTGTGCACTCTGGGGGTTTCTGTGAGACAGATCTGGAGGCCAAGCAGCTCCCTGACCTCTCTCAAGCCTTCCGTCATGCTGCCCAAAACCTAAGGGAAGTCACCTGCTTCTGACCATTTGTGCTCGATGCGGAATCCCAGGGGAGAAGCGGGCAGGGGGTGTCTAATCTCTGGAGATCTCTAAGCTCCTTTGTTCAGGTGTTTTCTCGGTTAGGAAGTGGGAACAGTGAGAGTGCTGGGCTTGGGGGGAGAATCCTAGGGGGACATAATGTCACCGTGACTCCTGCTTTATGTACGAGTGAACAAGGCGGCCATAGGTCATCAGGCACCTGCTGCAGACCTTGGCCTGCCACACCGACCCCAGGGCAGTGCTGCCCTCCCCCAGCCCAGGGGCGGGACACAGAACCATCCACTCAGCAGCAAGCACTGGGCACCTCCTGTCTGCAGGCACCATTCTGTGCTAAGTGCTCTGCACACTCTAACTTCCTCAGTTCCCACAGAGGAGCTGGCATTAGCATCCCTTTTGAACAAAGGGGAAACTGAGGCCCCAGTCGTTTGCATAACTTGCCCGTGGTGGTGTGGTTAGCAAGCGGCAGAGCCAGGATGAACTGCGCGCTAACGGGCCAGGCAGCATAGACCCAGGTCCCACGGGCACCATCCTCCCAATCCCCATAGATCAGTCCACAAAAATCTCTCTTGGTCACAAAGGACATTCAACCGAGATTAACAACTTGAATCGCCCGGGGGCCCCTTTGGTTCCAGATGCTTTTTGTGAATTCCACGTGGTTGTTTTGTTGATGATAAACTGGTGTCTTCAGGCTCTTGGCTTCAGTTAGCGAGAGTAGGATCTCTTTCCAGGCCAAATGGGATGACTCCTTTTGGAATCCAGGTTGCATAGGCCCTGGGGGTGGGGAGAGTGCTGCGAGATACCCCTCAGCAGTCTGGACTGTCCTACAGGTGGGAGACGGTGGGTGCTGGGGCCTTCAACCCAGACGCTTGCTGGGGAGACACAGGGCCCTGGTCCTCACCCTGGCCAAAGAGCCTACAGCCCTGAGAAATTACAGCCCCTGCAATATACACACTTAAGGAACTGCTAGCTCAGGGTTTCTTAGGTGTGAATGCACCCACACAGCCTCCCTCACGGTTTTGTTAAAATGCAGATTTGAGTTCAACAGGTGTGGGATGGGACCCAGGATGCCGCGTGTCTGAGCAGTTCCAGGAGGCAGGGGGGAAGTGTGATGCTACTGGTCCCAGGACCACACTTCGAGAAGAAAGGCCCGCGAATGGCCCACGTGGTTTGCGTTTGCAGGGTGTGGGGGCTGGGGTGTGACCGGATTCCAGAGAGGAGAGTTGGGAGAAGCCTGTCTAGAAGGCTTACTGCAAATGACTGAGAAGCTGGTGTCATGGAAGCCGGCTGTCGCCTCACCAGCAAAGGACACCCCCGGGCAGTCCTGGCTCAGGGACCCTCCACCGGGCTAGCAGAGACGGCGTTGTCGAGTCCACAGATGGTCTGAAGGGGGAGGATTCTGGTCCCAGAAAATCACATCACACTTATTCCTATGCTCTACTCTATGAACCCAAAAACTTCACAGTCATGTTGCCTAGAGTCCCCCCAAAACATCCATTTAGGAGTTGGGTATACATTCAGTACAGGTACAGCTCCAAGCCCCGTGCCCCCGTGCTGCCCAGGACTGTGGGTGTGGGCTAGTAGGATTAGCTCTTTCTTTCCTGCCCTTTCTCTTTTCCTCTTTCACGGTGATTATGGGGCTCATTTGAAATACACTTGAGCTCGTCTGTTTGTTCCCGCTTGCTCTGACATCCTCTTCCCCCTCTCCTCCATTCTTAATGATTTAATTTTGTGTTTGGGGACATGTTTTTATGTTCTGGACATCACCATGTTCCCAAATGTCACATCTGGACTGAAAGGCACACCCACCGAAGAGCGTCCCTCCTGAGGCCCTCCTCCTTCCCCCACTCCATGCTCCTGATGATCAAGTTCATAGTTTTCTGGTTGTCTGTTCTGTGTGTTTCTTTCTCTGTCTGTTTTCTTCTTTCCCCTTTCCTGACACAGGGGGCAGGACACACACTACCTGCACTCCTCTGCCTTCTGATGCTTACAGAGGGCGACATCTCCTGCAAAGACCCCGTGCTCCTTCACAGAGGTCCCGCTTGTCCTTTTCAACAGCTGCATTGTGCGCCACGGGGTGGAGGGGCCTCAGTTTCTTCAACTCTGCTCCTACGTGTCACATTTGGGGTGCTCGCGGGATTCCTCGATTGCAGGCAATGGAGGGAGGACAACCTGGCGTGGGTGCATTTCGCACAACGGGAGGTAGGTCTTCAGCATAAATTCCTGGTGGCAGGAGGAGGCAACCACATATACATGTTTGTGTGATTTCACCTCGTTTTCTGCCATAAGCACTAATCCTGTCATGCTACGCTCCCGCCTGCAAGAGGACTGAGCCCGTCCCCCGTTTGCTGATGACCGTGGGGGTGGGAGGGCCAAGCGCTTGACCTCGGCCATTCCCCAGAGTGAGAAACGGTGCCCTGGGGCTGACACTGCTGTTCCCTTATTTGGCCTGTTTCATATATTATAGGACCATTTTAATCTCTTTTTGTGATTTGCATGTTTACGTCTTTTGGTCATTTTCCCTTAGTATTTTTGATCTGCTTTCCTTGCCTTTTTAAAAAAAAGGTTCTATGTATTTTATTTAATTAATTAATTATTTCATTTTATTTATTTTTTTAAAGATTTTACATATTTATTTGATAGAGAGAGGAAGTGAGCCCAAGCAGAGAGAGACGCAGGCTGAGGGAGAGGGAGAAGCAGGGTATCAGAAGCTGAGCAGGGAGCCCAATGCAGGGCTCAATCTCAGGACCCTGGGATCATGACCTGAACTGAAGGGAGATGCTTAACCCACTGAGCCACCCAGGCGCCCTTCTGCTATGTGTTTTAAACAATATTAATCCTTTGTCTCTGATACATATTGCAGAGAATTTCTCACCATTTTACCCTTCGTCCTTTGAATTTGCATGTGGTACTTTCTGCCATGTAACAGTTTTTCATTAAACTAATAAAAATGTTAGATTTGTATCAAACTATCCATCCTGATTTTTCATCAGAAAGTCTTTTGCTTCACCTATTTTAAAGAAATTCACCCACGTTAGAGGGAATCCTTTTTAACGTTTGTACAGTGTCACTGTTTCCTGTGTATCTCTGATCCATACAGTCTTACTCTTGTGTTCAGGATGAAGAATGGATTCACTTTATCTTCTTTCCAACTGGCTGTTTAGTGTCTCAGCACATTTATTACTCAGGTCGCCTTTGCATTGGGCTCATTTTTAATTCTTTCATGAATAACCTTGGGGGTGGCGGAAGGAGGGACCATGGGGCAGGGCTTGATATTTCCAAGAGGAAAAACAGTCAGCCTTCACAGGCTGAGAGGCCTCTTCCTCCTACCTCCCTGGAGACTCGAGGATGCTGGAGGCCCTGCCCCAAGGGTGGTGTGGGGAACCGGCCTCCTGGCACGCCATCAGCATTCCTGGGGACTAGGGTCCCCCTGACCCAGGAAGTGAGGCTCCCACCTATTCCTGTGGAGAGGAGGCAGAGAGGGGAGCACAGGCCAACCAGGAGAGCCTCTGAAATTTCTGAACAGAAAGTGGTGAGTTTGGCCAGAGCCATCTGAGCATAATTTCCTTTCTTTGCTCCTAGCAGATCCATTTGTAAAGTTGAGTGCTCTTTACCTGCTTGGACTCAAGGTCAGCCAAGACTGAATTTTGCAGTTAAAGAAACTCAGCAAGTTCCTGGGGCCACAAGCCCCAGGGTCCCCCAATACTGGAGGCCAGCCTGCCATGCTTTTTCTTTTACATCACATTTTCTTGGTTGGAAGATTCAAGAAACCTGGTTGGAAGTTTCTGACTTAGGATGTGACAGGGCAGGCAGAGGGTAGATGCTAAGTTCATGGACAGCAGAGCTAAGCTCGGATATGGCTTCTCCCCTCAGCTCTCCCCTGACCTGGGTCTGAGGTCTTGGGCTGGAGTGCCTGGATCAACGGGGGCTTTCCTACGGGCAGAGTGTGTGGCTGGGGGGCGGAGCTCTGTGATCAAGGCCACCCACTGCCAGTCTCCCAAATCAAGGTGAGAGGGTGCAGCCCCAACACGAGGCTCCAGGGAGATCGCCCTCACCCAGGGGAGAGGAGCTGCAGCTCAAGGCCCGCCCACGCTGTTCCTACGTGCTGGGCTCTGAAAACACCTGCACACCCCAGAGGTCCCCAGGCAGCCTGAGCCAGGTGAGGGGCTGCGTCCCAGCTGCGGGACGACTGTGGCTTTCTCTCCTCTCTCTTCTTCTGCCTCAGAGTCCCTATTCAATCCCCTCTGCTGGTGGGATCATGTTTGCAAGATTGTTCGGACCCAAGCCTTGCCTCAGACTCCACAAAATCAGACCTGTCTCCTTCCGTCAGAGTTTGCCTGGGGCAGGGTCACTCCCTGTTACAAGACTACCCAGATCCTCAAGCCCTCAGATGCCGCGGCAGCCCGAGGCCCCCATCTCTGAAGACTGAAAATGTCTGCAGACATTGCCGAAGGCTGCCGGCCGCCAGACCGCTGTGACTAAGAACCGCCGCCTTCGGACAACAGCCAGAAAGTCAGCTGCCAGCAAGGTCACATAAAGGAGAGAAGAGACCCAGGGGACAGAACCAGGGGGAAAGGTCCCACCACACCCTCGTTCTAGTTTCCAAGGAAGCTAAAAACTGGGGCTTCAGTGTCATTTTTTTTTTTTTTCTGATTTCCAAACCCGAGTTGGGCAACACATGTGAGGACTATTTGGCCCTTGGCCCCCAGCGAGTGACCCTGTCCCCCCAAATCCCCTGGCGCTGAGACCAACCCCAGGCTTTCGGCTTCATGCCTTTGTTGCTGGGAGCCAGGCCCGTCGGGGGCCTGGGAGAGGCAAGCCTTGCTCTTGTTCTTGGAAGAGTTCCAGTGATTTCCCAAAAGTATCAAGATCTGGCAACCTCGACCGTGGGGAGGGAGAGAAACCTAGGAAGGCCGTTTCCTGGGAACCTCAGGCTGAGTCAGGGAATGAGGCCGGCAGGGCTGGGCCTCCAAGCTCTCGCTGGTCACACAACCTGCACTAAGGCTGTCAGCGTCTAACACACTTTGGGGATGCTTCTCACCTTAAAAAGAAACAGAGCCTAGAAGCTCAACTGCATTAGACAGGGGATCCCTTTCTGGAGCCCGCAGCTGTACCTGCAGTACGGAAGCCAGACTCCAGTTTCCACCTGCTCAGGCAGCTTCTGTCAGACGTGGAAACAAACCACTGTGGTCCCTTTAGGGAGGAAGAACGCCTGCCGAGGGCCTGGTCCGGTGCCTGAATGACATTCTACCCCCGAAACCCGCCACAGCGTGGCCTCCACAAAGGTCAGGAGCTCAGTTCCTGGAACGTCACAGTCTTCCCAGCCCCTGGAACGGTGCCTGATGTGTGACAGGTGATTGAAGAACACCCACCGAGGACAGAAGGCCTAACCTGGTGCCTGCATGTGGGGCAGGATGAGCTAAGCCTCAGAGAGGGCAAGTAGTTTTTCAAGGTCACACAGCGAGCAGGTGGGGGAGACCCAGGGCTGCATGGCTTTCAAATCGGCCACCTTAGCCACTTCACCGTCCCCACCACCGGGTCTGCTGGGAGGACCGGAGACTGAGCTATCTATTCACTGAGCAATGAGCAACAAACACAGAGACGAACGGGGCTCACTGGAGGAGACAGCTCTCGCTGAAGTGTGCCCTCCATTCCTTCCAAACTTTCCCGGGTAGGCGTTTCTTACAGCAGCTGCAACAAATGGCCACGCACCTCGCTGCTTGAAACCGCACAGATTTATTCCCTGGCAGTTCCGGAGGTCAGAAGCCTTTTCAGTCCACAGACCACCAGCGAGTGCCCCCATGTCCACCCCCTTCCCTTCCTCTGGGAGCTACATTCCCAGGCCGCCCTGCCCACTGGCTGCCCTTTACAAAATCCCTGAAATGGTGCGGGGGGTTTCAAGTGTCCTCTTCGTTCCTTCCTCACTTCCTTGCCCCTCCTTAGGGACCTTCCGTGGCTGAGCAGCAGAGTGTCCATGGTGACAACGCCAGGTCCCTGCTGCGGGCTCGTAGGGACTCAGTACGCCACTGTTCCTCTCTGCTCTTTTGCGGTATTCGGTATTTTCTAAGTGCTTTAGGACAATCAGTCATTACTCTTGCTACTAAAAAAGCACTAATAAAATATACAATGAAAGAAAACCAACCAAACAAACCCCAGGGCTTTCCTCAAGCCCAGGGCCATCCAATCCAACCTTCCATGACCATGGAAATGTCTTCCCACCCATGTGGTCCAGTTTGGTAACTACTTGCTACACGCGTCCAGTGCAACTGGGAAGAGTATCTTTAATTTAATTTAATTTCCATCACAATTGAAACAGGCCCGTGTATTGGTTACCCAGTGGGTCATCACAGCTCTGGATGCTCGTAAGGTTCCTGGGACCATGGGGACCCGGCAGAACCAACAGAGATTGTTCCTCCTTTGGAGAATTTCTCCCCAGCCCGTGAACACCTGCATTAAAAATGTCCTGTACAAAACACCATAAAATCATTCAATGAGCTATCACCATCCCCAGCCTCTGGCGAGGTAGCAGGGTGGGCTGGGCTGCAGGGTGCAGATAAATGCCAGGCGGGCTCAGGAGTCGAGGTGACGGTCCCTGGGAGGGCAGGAGGGGGTTCGGGTGGTGACCACAGACGGCCCAGAGGACATCGCCCTCACTCCCTCCTCTCTTCCTCATGAGCACGAAACGCAGCATGTTTAATTCAAGGGCTTTCACAAAACCCGGAACAGCGCAACTGAAGAAAACCTAGAGAGGTCTACCGCGAGTTTTTAATACCCAGGCAAATAAATCAAATCTGCTGGCTCAGCACGAGGCCCCGGGACACACCCCTCCTGCGGACTGGGTGCAGAAGACAAGCCCCGCCCCCTCTTCCTGGTCCTTCCCCAATCCTGGTCCCCCAGGCCCGGACTGGACTGCGTGCGGAATGTGGGCAACCCTGGGGAAAGCTTCCTGGGGAGTCAGCGCCTTCGGGAAGCAGCTCCCTGGGCGCCCCAGCCTTCCCACCTCCCCTCTTATGTGCAGTGACCCCCTCCCCCCTTTATCAAAAACTAACCACCGCAGTGTCCTCTCCCAGGCCCGATTTTCTTTTACTCCGCCACTCCCCGTGGGACCCAAACTCACCCATGGTGTGAACAAGGGAAGAGTCCTGTCCTGAGAAGGGAGAGCACTGACCTTCTTGGAGATCAGGGAGGGTCCAGGACCTGGGACCTAAGAGTGGGCTCTTAGGTGGGATAATTTCATTCTCCAAATCACTTCTCCCATAGGAGAAAAGGACAGAGGTGTAGAGAAGTAAAGCACCCTGCCCAAAGTCTGACCACGAGTGAGCTGGGGGACTGGAATTCTGGAAGATTCTGGAGGATTCGAGTCTGGGTTGTTCCGCTTTCCATGCCCAGCACATCTTCCCAGGAGAGACAGGAGTGGCCCTGCAGGAGGGGCCCAAAGAGTAGGTTCAGGACACAGAAAGAAGAGAAAGGAGGGGCAGGGCAGGAAGAACTTTGGGTGACCTAGCACATGGTTTGTTTAACCTAAGCAAGCGTTTAGCTGCAGTAGTAACGGTGGTAAATTTCTGCATGGCATAGTCCGCATTCCAAAAGGCTTTCTGAGTATTTGTTCTTTCAGATGTGTGGTTTCCCAGTGAAGGGGAACCACTGTTACCCTCTCTGTTTTACAGGTGGAGAAACAGGCTCACAATGGGAAACGATTTACCCAAGGTCACTTGATTGGTGAGGACTGGCACAAGGCCTCAAACCCATGCAAACCTGGCTCTCCTGGGCTGACCGAGCAGAAGTTTGTGCCACCAGAGCCTAGCCACGTCCCCATTGCATTTTGCTTGCTCTAACAGTGACCAGGCCTCTTAAAATACAGTCCCGTCTAGGCCATCAGAACTCAGCCCCAAAGGGGCCCAGAGTGATTCTGACATTTCCTTTCCCTTCCTGATGTTGAGAGTCACACACAATCCATCCTCACTGGCCCTGAGGACAAGAGCATCTTGGAGGGTCCGTCCCACCTCTGATGCTGAAGGGATACAGATCCCTCTGAATTAGATGGTGATGGGACAGAGTTTACACCCTTCCAAAAGGCAGAAGGCATGAGAAAGAGCCTATCAGGAAAGCAGGACATGTGGAGCTGGGGATCCAGGCCCTTGTGAGGGGTGGGCCCCAGATGCCTGGGTGAGATTCCTGAGAATCTTGAATCATAGCCCACTGCCCAGCCATCCACCTTCTCTCCATGCCCTCCCCTTGCTAAGACAAAAAGCAGGGAATTAAGGGTTTAAAAAAAGAAACAGGTTTTGAAGTCATAGTGACCTGAGCCAAATCTCAGCTCAGCCACTTTCTTATGAGCCACTTAACTTTATCCCTCCTGCATAAATCAGAAAACAATGGCTCCAACAGCATGTGCTCCCTAGAAATATGTATGTGAGTCAGTATGTGAGTCCTTGGCCTAAAAAGTGAGCAGATCCCCACTTGTCCCATGGAATGAGTTGTTTTTAGTCTCACCCAGCTATGATGATTCTTCTCTACTTTGTCAAAAGCTTGCTTTTCTAGCCTCCCTTATAACTAGGAGTGGTCATATGATCCAGTTTTAGATGATAAGGAAAATGAAAAATTCTACTGGGTTGCATCTGGGAACAATTTTCTTCCTAAAAAAAAAAAAAAAGACCAGATCTCTTGGGGAGAAAGTCTTTGGTCTCAGTCCTCTTCCTGAGGACTGCTGGGGATGCTGCACGCAAGGGCATGATGTTTGGAGTTGTGGCAGCTACTTTGTGACAATGAGGCAAAAAGTTGGAGGACAAAATTTCACTGGGTATATGAAGCGGCAAAGCGTGGATCCTTGATGTTATTGTTGAGTGTCTAAACCTGCCCTATGACTATATATCCCTATTTAAGTGCACAGTAAATATTCTTACAGTTTCCTATTGCTTGCAATCAAGTACATTGCTAACACAAGCCATTGAGGAGCATGTCCAGGAGCATGAGAGCAGTGTGTGAAGACTGAAGAGGTGAGAATGAGGGGCTCTGAAGCAGAGCTGGGCATGACAGAATTGCAGAGAAGGCAGTGGGCATTTTTCAGAAGTGTCTTATGAGTTGTGATCTGGATCCTTTAAATGTCCTTTGAAAATGCAAATACCTTTGGATTATTTAGCTTTGTTCTTTAATTAGGCAATACTGAGCCTTGTAGAGCAAGAGGTTATTTGGATTACTTTTGAAACCACAACTTGGGTTCTTAAAAAAAAATCAGGGATTAAAAAGAAGATAGAACCAAGAGAAGTTTACATGAGGATGTTCATATGCCATAAGTCAGGCCTTTTTATTTGGAATAACTTGGGGGGGTATAAAATCAATTTACTGCCAAAGAGACCAGAGAAAGGACACTAATGTCGGAGTAAAATATTCAAAAAGTCAAAAACATAACTCTCAGAGCAGTACAGTGAGAATACATTGCAATAGTTTTTTCATGAATGAGGAAACTAGCAGGATGACAAGTTGGTTCAAAAGTAGTAAAAGCAAACCATAAAGGATACAAAACTGGTTCGTGTCTTGTGCCCTATGTGGTGGGGGAAGGTAAACTAAGGTTATCTTTTCTATTGACCATTAATCATTTGCATCTCTTCTGGACAATCACTGTCAACTTATCAATCTTCAAGTTCACAAGTTGCTTTTCTAATCTGGGCTCTAAACAAGAGTGAATGTTAAGTCACACAAAGTTACATCTGAGAACCACATCATTTTTGTTCGGGCACGTTAGATATTGTTCCAGTAGGATTCTGGAAGACCATATAATAATCTCTCCCCCTCATTTCCAAGTTTGAGGGATATCTCAAGACATGAAAGGGAATATAGATGGGCGACACTTCCTGGCTCATCAAGCCCTGAGGTCTGGCTCCTTACCTTTCATGCTCAACCACAGGCATGCACACACACGGGCACACGTGCACACACGTGCATACACACGCCTGGGTCAGAGAATTCCTCCTGGGGTGGAGTGCACCCTTGTTAAAACCCACTCCCCATGTTTCCTCCTGATCCATGAGTCAGATTTGGGGGCTCCAACCACAAGTCCACAGAAGGCAGTCTGGGAGTTACCGGTGTCTCTTGAAGAACATCAGAGGATCCGTTCGTGACCAACAACATGAGAGGGCAGACTTCATCCTCTCTGGAGAGCTGGACTTCTAGAGGCTCCAGGCTTTTTCAGACTCGCTACCTGCTGAGTGACAGGCTCTTTTCCATCTGCCAAATCCTTATTTTTTTTTTTATGTAGACAAACCTGGGCAGGTCCTCCCCTCTCCCCGTCTGCCTTTCTGGTCTGATTTCTGCCCACTACCCTTCCAATTCTGCATTATTACATTCCGGGACATGGTTGGCAAGGGGTAATCCTTGACTGGGGGAGGCTGGAGCAGGAGCCGGGTTAGGAGGTGAGAATCAGCTCACAGTAATACTTCCTACTCACTACATGTTGTGATTGCAACCCCGAACCCAGGAAGGCTGGGGGGGAAAGACAGTGCTGTGCACTGTGCCTACACACCCGCACACAAGCGCACATGCGGGCATGCACACGTCCTGGGATGCCCCATGCAGCTTGGGGTCTGGGGCCTCTCATTTCCAAGGTCCTGGGAAGGGCTCTAACAATTCTGTGTTCACAATTTTATCTTCATTTTCTCAGCAAAGGCCTCCGACAGGGTAAGCATCTGGTCCCACAGAGCCGGCATCCGCCTGTTCCTTCTCGAATGACCAGAGGATACTTGCCATGGAAGGTGGCATTTGGGTGTTTTCCACTGACCATGTCTTTAGGGGGGCACACGGCCCCCTTTCCTGGTGGTTCATCTTGCTCCAGTGGAGTGACACCAGCTCCAGACTGGGGTCTGCTGAACGGCTTTCGGGGAGGGCTCTGAGACCACTCTTGGTCCCATAGTGACCGGGTCATTTCCCATCTGATGCCGGAAAGGAGAGAGGTTGGTGCGTGGCCCTGGGAGCCAAAGGGGCGATCACAGGACAAATGACATCTAAATTACCCAAGTCCCACTCTGGCCTCCGCTTCTCGTCCCACAGCTGGGAGGCCCCAGCAGCCTCCAGAGCCACCGGATCTTGATCCTGGCTAATCGGCTCTGTCAGCGCCTTCCCGAGCCCCCTGGGTCTCTGTGGCTCACAGATTTGGGGAGCTGGGGGCTTATCTTTAAAGAGCAGATGGAGAAGTTCTCTTTTTTTATTAAAGCCATCCAGTCTGCATGGAAAAAGTAATCTGCTGGCAGCTGTTGGAATAGCTATTTTAAATGCATTTCCCTAGATCCTCAGCTGTCCAGTGGGGCTGGATTTCTCTCCCTCTCCTCTCCTGGAACATGGCCAAGTGCTGGTGTCTGGCTCAGACCTGGGGGGCCTCCTGCATGACAGGGGGACACAGAGTGAGCCATGCTGAGTCTTTGCTGGCGTCTCCTGGTTGGTGCTGTCTGCTTCCAGCTGGCATGAAGGACAGGCTCCTGGGGACACTGGGTGCCCACTGGCCGAGGTCCTGGCAGGTGGAGAAACTCACATTGCTCCCTTTCAAGACCCTCCCCCCACCGCCCATCTGGGAGATCAGCACTGTCAGTCTTCCTGTAAGCATCCCTCGAACCCTACGCTCCCCAGGCCCTGGCCTCCATGGCGATGTGGCAGGGAGCGATTAAGGTGGGTGAGGTTCCCGCCCTCGTGGAGCTCCCCTTTGGCACGGAGGAAGCAGGACGACTAGCCGAAAGGTACATTTGTGCATGAAGAAAGACATCTCAGGGGGCTGAGTGCAGAGGACACAAAGCAGGGTGATGGGTCAAAGCATGGCTGCTGGTCCGGGGAGGCTGAATGAGACGGGGAGGGCAGAGGTGGAGCGGCGAAGGGGCCACCGAGTGCGGACCTGGAGGAAGGGATTCGAGGCTGTGGGGCAGCGCTTGCAAAGGCCCTAAGGGTCCCCGCATTCTGGGACACCCAGAGTGGCTGGAGGAGATTGAGAGGGGCAGCGTGTGAAAGGTGAGGGTGGGCACAGGCCAAGAACCTGGTATTATTCTGTAGTGATCGTGGAGCCCACAGGGCGACAGAAATGGTCAGAGGCAGGCAGCATGTGCAGGACGTGTGAGGGCACCACTGGCGGGTGGGGACGACAGGGGCAGGTGCCTCCTCTTCCGGGCTCCCCCGGAGGCCAACCCTGACCTGGGCAGGAAGCAGTTTTTCTGGGAGTCCCTCCCAGGAAACATCGGTGGGAAGTGGGGACCTGAGCACAGGAGGACAGACAGTGGATAGAGGCCACTGCTATGGGCATCAGGGTCCCCTCCACTGGATACCCCAGTGTCGGGGTGCTGCAGAGAAAGGGCCCCTAGGAGGAAGAGGACGGGATGTTGTTGGACCAGCTCTCATCCTTCATCCAGCCCAGCTAAGACTGCTTCTGGGGGCTGCAGAGGACGCCTCCCCTCACAGAGGGTCACCATGTACAGTGGGAAACCCTTCCTGGGTGGGACAGAGCAGAACAGTGAGGGCCGGTGAGTGGGGGGAGGGCACAGAGAGCAGGCATGGTGTTTCCTCTGGGAAGTGGAAATGAGAGTGCCCCCCCACGCCCCCACCCAGGGCTGTAGGGCTTGTGCTGGTGGGGGTGCACACAGAGCTTAGCAGAGAGCCTGGTCCAGAGAGGTTCTCCTAGTGAGAATGGGGTTCTGCTGTTCTGCTCCAGGGAAGGATGCCTAAGGGGAAGGAGTAGCCAGAGGGCTGTTGAGAAAGAAGGAGGCTGGGGAAGGGGTGAGGGATGTCAGATTCCAGGAGAATGTGGTCCGGAGAGGAGACAGCTGCCAGCCCAAAGTCTGCCTTCCACAGAGGCAAAGTCTGAGCCGCCCCCTCCCCCACACTGGGTGTACTTCCCACCTGGACAACCCTGCCCTGGTCCCCTCCCCGCTCTCCTGTGACAGCCGCCCCCCCACAGTGTTTGTTTAATGACTAATGAAATAGAAAATCAAGACAATGTAGGTCTAGGCCCTGTGCTCTTTACACAAGATCCATGGAGACAGCCATCCTATCCTCCAGGCAGGTGGTTCTCTGCAGGCACAGTGGGGCCTTCCTGGAGTGGTTTCAACCCTGGAGCGAGGGCTGGGGTCATGGTCAAGCAGCCCAGGCCAGGCCAGGGGTGCCCTTAACACTCTTATAACACAGTGTGCAGGCCCGCCACCAAGAACAGCCAGCCCCAATGTCAATGGTGTGGTTGGGAAAGCCCACTCTAGGGGAAAGACAAATGTTCCAGAATGTTCCAGAAACACAGACTGGGCTCTTGTCTCCTGGAGACTGCTTGGCTTTGTGACCCAGGTTGAGTCACTTGCTCTCTGCGGCTCGCTCCCACTACCTGCAAGTTTCCCTCCATGGCTTTCTTCCTTGACTCTTTCCCCAGGGAAATAACCCTGATAGGGGGGAGGCTTTGTAAATAAAGGCCCAATTTTATTTCACTGCCTAGAAATCTAAGGGAGGGGAAAAAAGTCACCTCTGGCCCCAGGCTGAAAAAGTGGCCTCATTTTTTTCTGGAAAACATCTGCTCTTAAACCCTAGCCGGGCAGCCGGGCAGCTGGGCAGCTGGGCAGCCGGGCAGCTGGGCTCTGAGCATCCTGCCCTACAAGGTTAAATCAGTTTGAACTTGGTCATCTCTCTTCTTCAAAGAGTTGGTGTTCCTGGCTCCCCAGGCGAGAGCCTTTTCATGAGGCCCTCAGAGTAACAAGGCCATTCAGCCTGGACAGGTAACCTTCTTCGAAGCAAGTGCAATCTCTCCTCTCAAAGAGAACTGAAAAGCCACCGTCAGGCAACTCTTCCTAATTGTTCTGGCAGTTTTCCCTGCCTTGCTGGGTTTTCATCTAAAGGGAAGTTCCTGAAAGCCCAAGACAGTGCTGAGTCTCCTGGCCAACTTCACATTTGCTAACCCTGTGCTCAAGGACCCCAGGCACCTGAGGAGTGGCACTCGAGCTGGGAGGATATAAACCACATAAGGAAAATGTTGCACCCAAGAATGCAATCATCTCGTCCCTTGGAGACACCCCAGGGATATTTGGATTTTTTTTTTTTAAGATTTTATTTATTTGACAGACAGAAACACAGCCATAGAGGGAACACAAGCAGGGGGAGTGAGAGAGGGAGAAGCAGGCTTCCCGCCGAGCAGGGAGCCCGATGTGGGGCTCGATCCCAGGTCTCCGGGTCATGACCTGAGCCGAAGGCAGTCGCTCAACCAACTGAACCACCCAGGCGCCCCAACCCCAGGTATATTTGTACACAGATAAATCACGCCTTGGCCAGAGGATGGAAGAGGGTGGTGAGTGATGATAAATCATACCGTATTTCTCCTTAACTCTTGTATTCTTGAGCAAACTTTCTCCCGGGCTGTCACCAGCATTGGAAGCACCCCTCTGGGACAGAAAATGCCAGCATTCTTTCCAGGGCTTCTGTTTAAAGTCCTGCCCGAGGCGCCTGCGTGGCTTAATTGTTAAGTGTCTGCTTTCAGTTCAGGATTCCAGGGTCCTGGGATCGAGTCCCACGTGGGGCTCCCTGCTCAGTGTGGAGCCGGCTTCTCCCTCTCCCTTTCCCCCTACTTGTTCTCTCTCTCTTTCTCTCAAACAAATAAATAAAAACTTTTTTTTAAAAAAAGTCCTGCTAAAACTTCTAAATATTCACATAGATAGTGACTTCCAAATTCTTACCCCATTTAGATGATGTGCGTTGGGAATGACCGAGTGGGAGAAAGAGTGTCTATCGTGGGTAAAGGGCTCCACTGTTGGGGTCAGATGACCTGGGTTAGTGCCTGCCCTTAGGCATTTATGCAAGTGGGTGGGACCTGGAGAAAGGGGCCTGAGGGTACCAGCCGTTGACACTTGGATGCAGAAAGGACAGAGTAGGAACCTGGGCCCCCATGCATCTGGTTTCAAATCCCAACTGCCCCCCTCTCTCAGGCGTGTGACGTTGGCGTGAGGCTCAGCTTCCTCATCTGTTGGACTGGGGATCACAGCAGCCCCGCCCTTCTGCTTGGTGGCTTCGTGCCCACAGAGACGTGCCAACAGGCTAATGCAAACCCTCAGTGGTGGGCCGGGGCATGGGTCATAAGCCACAAGAACACGTGGCCCCGGGCACCCAGAATGGAGGTTTGAAATGCATTCCTGAGAGGTGCTTTATTTCTGTTGGTTGATGAACTGATAGCCTTGAGTATATGTCTCTCTCCAGGCTGCCTAGAGATAGCCATGAGTATATGTCTGATAGCCATGAGTATATGTCTCTCTCCATGCTGTACCTAGAAAAAATTGAATTCAGGATCCAAACAGCCCGGAGACAGAGCCCAGGCCCACTTCCTGTCCCGGGAGGGTCCCTTGCACCCTCGGCTCCTGAGGGTCTTGGCTTTGAAATAAAAAGCTTGGAAAAGCTGGATTACCTAGTGGGGGTCTTGAGTTTTGGTGACTTTATTTGACAAGCCCCTCCCACCTCCACCCCATGAGCTAGGCTGATGCGGCGTAGGGCTGCTCAGTCACCGAGTAAAGGACAACCAAAAAGGGTCTGTCAATTTCCTCAGGAAGAACATGAGGCTCCGGGAGAGAGGACAGGCCCAGGCTCACCCTGGAAGTCAGGACACAGCTGGACCCCAGCCTTGGGCCTCATGTTTGGTCACTTGTTCCCTCCTTCATTCCATGGAGGTGAGGGCAGCAGGGATGGTCCTGGGGGGGGGGGGGGCTGTGACTCAGCCACTCACCGGTGCCAAGGGCCATGGGGAGAAAAGTGGGACTTCGCCCCCCACCGCCCGCATTGCTATGTTGGAGCATACCCCTGCCCCTACTGTCCCACTGGGAGACATATGCAGGTCTCCTCGGGGTCTCCTGCCCGTGGAGCCTGAGCTAGACCTCTGTGGTTTCCCCCTTTCCACTTTGCTTATAAAATGAGGTCACTTTTTATTTCAGCTCATCTTGAAAGGAGTTCTTTCCTTTAAAACATTGGGGTTCCTGCCTTTAATTTTGACCCCTGCAGACCCCCTGGGGGAAAGGCCCCATCTCAGCCCCTTCCTCACAGCCCCCCAGCTAGTGCATGGACATGACCGCTGTCTGCCATGTCACTGAGCACAGCTGGATGAGAGCGTGTACCAACCCCTCCCCTGCCCCCGGGACAGACATGACCTGAGCAGCAGGCCAGGCACTGGGCAAGCACTGGGGGCCCCGTAGGAACTGTCCCCGTAGGTAAACCTTCCAGAATCCATCCCCTGGGGTCGGACAGCCCCACCTTGGATGGCCACTATGCCTATGGACAAGGCGGCTCTGAAGCCCCCCTCTGAGTGGTATCCTGGGCTCCTCTCAAGGATGGTCTATTGAATGTAGATTTTCCCGAGTTTACCTTTGATGGGATGGCAATAGAGAGCTCGCCCAGGGTGACCTGGCTAAAGAGGACCCTTCAGACCTCCTAAGGTGTGCGATGACCGGAGATTGATATTTAGAGAAATGGTAACTCCATAGGACCCAGCACTGATCCTGGTGCCTCCCATGGGGCTGGAGAATGTCCTGTACTCTACCCTCCTTTGCTTTTCCCCAAATTACTTTTCTGTCCTTGATATTCCTCCCAATTCCATGTTGATTCTCTTAACATGACAGGGAAGACAGCGTAGAATTAAGTCAGAACACCTGCTAGAGGCCTGTTACCGCACCGTGCCTGTTTTCATGAATTATTTAATTTAAACCTTCCCATCAGGTTTATCATAATCTCCATCTTCCAAGTGGATGGCGGTGTGATGGTCTATGGGGCGTTTACTGCTGTTGGAAACATTCTTGCTTTTTTATTTGATCCCCTACGTGTTGTTTGCTTCTCCGACTAGACTGTCGGCTCCTTCAGGGCAGTGATCCTCTTTCTCCTGACTGTGTTTCCAAATCTGTGACAGTGCTGGGCACGAAGGCAGTTCTCAGTGCAGTTCAGAGGGATGGAACAGAGTGACAGAGAGCTAGAAGGTCACACTGGGGCTTCTCGAGCTGAGATGGAAATGGGGGCCCCTTGGGTTGGGTGTCACCAGGTGGGCTTGGTCCCCTGGGGCATGTGTCTGTGGTGGGAGGAGGTGATGGGGTTGTGTTCTCTTAAGTTCTGGGAACTCGGGCAGTGCTCCCGTGCCGTGTACATCGGAGCCAACCCAGGTGGCCCCACCTGACTTCATCCAAGCCCTTCCT
Source organism: Spilogale gracilis (assembly GCA_004023965.1). NCBI lineage: Eukaryota > Metazoa > Chordata > Mammalia > Carnivora > Mephitidae > Spilogale > Spilogale gracilis. Next base: position 55,068 of record PITA01006722.1, read on the forward strand.
GTAACTTGTGCCCAAGAACCTCTTCCTCAGAAATCCTGGCTCCTCGCCTCGTGCAGGAACACATGAGGTTCTGTCCCTCACTCCTCTCTCTCTTGCCATTCTGCCCTCTGCTGCCCTGGAGCCCATGCTTCTTGGCCCTGGTCCACATGGGAGTCAGCTGGGGAGGCTCGAAGACCCGCTGCTCCTTGGATCACTGTCAGGACAGTGGTTGCACGGTGGTTTCCAGGCACCCACACTTTCAAAGCTCCCCTGGGTGATTCTGGCGTGCAAGGAGGGCCGAGGACCCCTGACTCAGATTTTCACAGTAGAAAGTGGTGGCGCAGGTGGCGTGCTTCCCTAGGCTCATTCCCCAGAAGTGCCTATGAGATAATCCACCAGCTCTGCTAAAAGGCCTTTTGCAACTTTGCCAATGGGGAGAGGGATCTAGGAGGAGGTAAACTGAGTCACCTTTCAGAAGGCAAAACCTCATCCCAGTTCCTCCCTATGTGTGTAGACCCTCCCACAGCCCACAGAAGCATCTTGACATGCTGAGAGCTTTTCAGTATTCTAGAAATACTAAAACCCGGCCGTTGACTGGCAACTCTGGAGCGTGACCAGGGGGTTGAGGGCAAGGTAGGCTGGAGCAGTGCTCTTTTGGTAAAGTTGTTGGGGAAACAAAGGCATAAGCCATTCCCCACCCATTCCTCGTGAGTGGCAAGTCTGGCATGAGCAGGGGTTTGTCTGTGTTCAGAATGGGCGGCAAGTTCCAGCACAAACTTGCCGAAAGGGTGGAGGGCTATGCTGGGTGCTTCCTGAGCGGCGTCTCTGAGACAGGCTCTGTGACGATCACCAATGCCCCATGAGGACGCTGAGGCTCAGAGACATTCATCCCCCACAGCCAGTGATCCCCAGCCCCGATTCCAGCCTGGCTGCCCCGACACAGATCTGCTCCTTGCACCTGCTCCGCTCAGAGGGTTGAGGGGTTGGGCTGTTCCATTCGGCGGCTCCTCTGACCTCTACCCTCTAGATGCCTGTAGTTCCCCCCTCCCTGGTGTGACATTGACAAATGCCCCGGGGGCGGGACAGGACGGGCCCCCAGGAAGAACTGGAGCAGATAGGTTGTCTCGGGACACCCTGGTCTCATTGGTCTGAGTGGGGTCTTTACTCGGGAAGGGTGTAGGTGTCCAGCGGAAAACAGCCTACTCACGGATGTGTCTCTGGGCTGAAGAGCACAGTGTCCCTCTCTTCCTCACACCATCCTCCTGCCCAGGGCCTGCAGCGAGCTCCCGCCCATTTCCACTGGCCCTGTCTACAACCAATAGGCGGAAGGAGGAGATAAGCACTGACTCCAACTGTCCCTTCTCCGGAACCCCCCATATCTCCCTGTCTGCATGCCTCTGCCTCACGGTTCCTCACTGCCTGCCCCGGCTTTTCCAGGACACGTCCCCATCACTGGTGCTCCCAAGCTTTGGAGACTGTGTCCTGCTTCCCAAATCTCCCCTGGAACTTCTGGCTCTCTTCCCAAACCATGGCTCCCAGGACAAGGTTACCACTTGCTTCACTCTGGACACGGGCCCCACATGCCCTAGGCCCTCTGCCAAGGGTTTTTAGTGGATGCACTAAGGAGAGCATAGAAAAGAGCCATTTGGAAAGCTGGTACCTCTAAAGCACAGAGCTGTCTTCCTGGGCAGGTGGGCAACCCTGACAATTGTGGGAGAAGGACACCTCTTTACTGGGGGCCTAGGGAGGGTGTCACATGTAAATATTCAGCAGTCGAGAGTTGGGTGCTTTATGGTGACAAACTGTGCTCTGGCAGGGCCACGGCGGATGTGACACACCGGAGGCCGAGGGCCCCTGAGTGTTGCTGTCACTCCTCTGGCCACCTCCTGGCCCCCCGATGCAGATGGAGTCCCTAGGTGAGCCCCAGAGGATGCCCTGGCTATGGGGCTTAGCCACCCAGACCTGCGGTGCCATCTTCTGACTTGGAGAAGATGGGGTTCGTGTAGCAGCCTTCGGGGTGGGATTCATAACTGGTGAGTGGCCCAGCTAACTCATGGGCACTTCCATCCCAGCCCTCCCAGGCTCCAGAACACGCCTCCCAATTTGTCCCCCTAACTGACTGGGTCGGGGTGGGCAAGAGGAGGAAAGCTTTGGGGATGGTGGACCAGTGGGAACACCTCCCGGCCTCAGTGTGTGCACCTGGAAAGTAATGTTCAGAATAACCCCCACCACACATGTACACACGTGTGCACACATGTGGGCACCCATGCAACCCACATGTACACATACACACACGTACACACACACATACACACGTACACACACACACACACACACCCTGGCAGCGGCTGGCACACTTGCTGTCCAGAAAGGACTGGGAGCTGAATGGTCTATGGTGGGAGGCAGGCAGCTTGGAGCTGTGGACAGGCCTGCACACTCGTGCACACGCATGTGCACAGGGGGATGGCTTCATGATGTTTCATGAACACTCAGAGGATGATCGATCACTGTCAGGTGAAATTCCCGTGCACTGAGGGCAGGACAATCCCTCCTGCTCTTTGGATCCCAGCATTAAACCGTCATTTATGTTGGAATTAAGGAAAACATGGCCCCCGGGGCTCTTCTTCCTCCTCTTCCTTCGTGGGTGCTCCAGTCTGCAAGCTGGGACACCTCTCACGTCTGGCCCTCTGCAGGGAGCTGGCAGTCACCCCCGAGGCCCCCAGGCAGGCGATGAGGGGTCTGGACCTGGGGAGACGAGGGTCTCCTTCGCGGCCCCCAGAGGCCGTCTCAGCCAGACGGGAAGGAGGGGACACGCATGTGGCTGCCAGAGCCGCCGGCTGCTCCCTTAAATATTCCAGTCACATCGCCGACGGCGAAGCCGTAACCCGGGTGCATTGTAACAGAGGGAGAATTTCATTTTGTTTTTGAAATGCTGTTATTACACACTCGGGAAACCCACAAAGGCACCTTGGCAGGACAGGATCAAATAAATACCTGAACTCGGAGTGCAGCAACATTTACTTAGCAAATGACATTTTAATGCCGTGAGTCAAATTTACATACTAATTAAAATTTCCCTTTAAAACATGGAGACTTTTGGCCTCTCCGCCTACCCCCAGTGACAAAGATTAAAAGACTTTTTATTATGTCCTGTCACACAGAGCTCACTGGGAACGGTGGGCGCACACCCGCACTGTCCCCGATCGTTTCCCAGGCAGATTCAGCCACCTGGCCCCACCTGCTGCCCAGCAGGGCTGGAGTCCGGGCGCCCTGCTCCTTTGAGCTTGATTCTCAGTTCTAAGGAGCTGCGATGGAGGTGCAGGGGGAGACTTAGTGTCTGGTTCACTGCCTCCTGAAAACATGTTTCTGGTCTTTGGTGATCCTTGGTGTAACCTAAAGAAAAAATTCTGGGCGCCTCGGTGGCTCAGTGGGTTAAAGCCTCTGCCTTGGGATCAGGTCATGGGCTCAGGGTCCTGGGATCAGCTGCATCAGGCTCTCTGCTCAGCAGGGAACCTGCTTCCTCTCTCTCTGCCTACTTGTGATCTCTCTCTCTCTCTGTCAAATAAATAAATAAAATCTTTAAAAAAAAATTCTACAGCCACCGTGGCAGGAGAGACACTGGTGGTTTTATTTTGTTTTAGGGCCTCATGGTCCCAGGGAAGCAGGGAGAGGATGATGGCATAGCCAAGTGTGCCCTTTCTCTCCTTTCCCTTCCTTCCTTTCCAAGGTTCCTGCCGATCACAAGCTGTGGTTCTTTGCATAGACAACCCCCTTCTGGGCACTGGACAAATAAGGGTCCCAGATGGACCCCCTTCGACTGGAGGCCACACTGACCTTCCATCAGCTCATGTGCCAGAAATGCCTCCTTTCTTGCGTGTTCTGGGGCTGCTCTGCCTCGAGTGTCCCCTGACACCCTGTTCAGTCATTTGATGAATATTTATTAAATACCTAGAGTGACCAAGCAGTGTCCCAGGAAGATTGGCAAGACCCCTACTGCCTGGAGGCTTGCATATCCGCTGGGGATAATCCCTAGAAGGGCAAGAAATCTGTTGCCCATAGAAATCTGGGTGTGAGTCCCGGTCCAGGTTCAAGCTCTGTCTCTTGACGTATTAACTCAGCAAGCCTCACAACCACCCATGAGGCAAGTACCATCTGACATGCCCATCACGGCCATTTCACAGATGGGGACACAGAGGCACAGAAATTCTAGGTAAATCACCCGAAGTCATACAGCATCTTGGTAGGGAAGCACACTTTGAACTCACAAAATTGAGCCCCAAAATGTGTTTGCGACTCCCTCTCACAGGTGTTTGAGGAAAATAAAATGGGTTCTTAGGAGAGGTAGTGGCTGAAGACTAGGTCTGCTTTTTTTCTTTTTAGTTATTTTTTTAGGTAAACTTGTATCGAAGTAGAACTCACATTCGGAAGAGTGCAGAAACCAGTGTTCCGCTCTAGGTCTTCACAAAGTGTCCACACTATGTGATCAGCCTCCATGTGAAGACCAGTTCCAGCCCAAGAAGCCCCCTGCCCCAACCCAGTCTCCCCCCAACATGTGTTCCCATGGATGTGTCTTGTCTCTTCTTGAACTGAATGTAGAGGGTGTCATATTGTGCGCACAGTTGGCTGTCTGGTTTCTTTCCGCAAACCCAAGTGCTTGAGCATCCTCCATGTTGCTGGGTGCAAGCCCCATTCCACCGTGTGAAGGATGCCCCATTTTTACAGGGCACACATGGAGCTGTTTCCAGCACGTGGCTGTTGTGAACAGAGCTCCAACGAGGTTCTGATGCATGGCTTTTGTGCACATATGGACATCGATCCATTGGGTCTCCACCCAGGATTGGAACTGATGGACCCTAAGGTATAAATACGTTCAGTTTTACTAGATACTGCCAAAGTATCTGTCAAAGTCAACTCCAGTTTGCACTCATACCAGCAAGCAGTTACTCCACATCTTAGCCCACATCTGGTGTTGCCCAAGTTTCAAATTTTAGTAATCCTTGTGGGTGTGTGTAGTATGTTGTCTGCCTTTATTTTGCATTACCCTAGTGAGTAATGAGGTGAATCCCCTCTGACGTGTTGACTGGCAGCTGGAATGCTCCCTTTTGGTGGAGTATCCTCTTTCTTGTGGGTTATTGTTTTCTTACTGGTTTGCAGGAGTTCTTCATATATTCCGAATATCTGAGCCCTTTGTTGAATATCTGTGTTGTGAATACTTCGTCTTACCCTGTGACCCGCCGGTTGCTATCTTATTGGTCCCTCTTGCAGGTAGATGTACTTAATTTTAATTTGATTTTAAAATAGTTTAACAATTTTTCTTCTTTGGCCAATGCTTTTTGTGTTCTGCTCAAGAATTCTCTGCCTATCTACCCCAAGGCATAAAGACCAATTCCGATGTCACCGTCTTGAAACCTCATACTTTCGACTTTACATTGAGACTTATAAATGCTCTTAGAATTGCTTTTTGTGAATGATGTGGGGGAGGGGTCAGAGAAGGTCTCTCTGAGTTGAAGGAGACAGAGTCCCATTTGGAGCTGGGCAGATGAGTGTGGATCACGGCAAAGGCAGCAGAGAAAAGGCAGTCTCTCTCATTTGAAGGATTTTAAGCAGAGCAGGCAAGACAAAATGGCCTGAGCCTCTGGGTGGGCAGCAATGTATAAAACCAAACTGTCTGGAACATTCCCATGCCAGTGAGTCGGCCCTCAGGCACCTCTGAGCACATCAAGCCCTGAAGTCCTGATTGGCCCACCAGACACCCATCTTCCCTCAACCATGGTTCTCTCCTCTTCTTCTCCACCCCAGGAAGGTTCAGCCTGGTCCCTTCTGGGGACCCGAGCACACACTCTCCCTCCTCTTCTCTCTCAAAGGCTAGTTTTTCCCTCACCCTAGATTTTAGGGTTCATCCAAGCCCTCTTCCTCAGTCTCTTGCCTCCTTTCTAAAGTCCATCTCCCACTCTCCACAAGCCCAGCAGCTGACGGCTCTCCCCTGAAGGAAACAACCATTCTGCCATGAGGGAGGTGGAGTGCCACCTCCTCCTCCAGCTGGTGTCTGCCTGACGTCCACCCATCCCCAGCTCACCCATCCATGTGGCTGCCCCAAGAAGTTCTCCTCGGGACTCAGTCTGAGAAAGGTGCCAATGGGAGCCCCGTGGGAGATGTTGGCAAGTATTAGATGCTGAGACTATGTGCAGCTACCACATAAGGAGTTCCCCCAAGCCCCAAAAGTCTTTCCACCTGCTGATGAGATCCTCATGGCCTAGCTTCAGAGGATGGAACGCTCTTCTTTAGCCAAGAGAGACATCACAGCAATGGATTGGATGACCGGAACAGGGCTCCTCTGCTTTGGCAGAAAAGACAAAGCCTTCAACCATTAAAATAATTCCACATCCATCACCATCTCATCTCACCTCCAGCACCCTGCCATGGATGGTGAGCCCCAGGCTGGGCCCACGTGCTGGGGAGAAATGTTAGGTCTTCTGGTCTCAGAGCTCTCCCCACAACCACCCCCAACATGCACACAATCCAGAATGCTCCATTCCTCCTGAACATAGTTTTCTTGATTGCTGTTCTTCAAAATATAGGTCTTGCATTAGGGATTAGAATTTTCCAACAGTCACATGAATAATGAGAACCAGCTGAGTTCTGTTTTGGAAAAATTAAAGACCACAAGGAAAGGCTCTCCAAAACACAAAACCAAAAGAATGTTCCTGTCCCATAAGTCAGAAACCCACGGATATGCTGTTTATCTGTTTATTTTTACTTAGAGGAGTGCTTTAGAAGAGCAAGATCTCTCGTGGGAGGATTTGCAAATGTGATGAGTGGGGGCAGATGTAGCATTATTTAAATGTCTGGAAGTATTGTCTTCTCTGTCAAAGATGAGGAGCCCTTGTTCTGGTTGTCTATTGCTGCATAACAAAGGCTCCCAAGCATCGTGGCTTCAAATGGTGGCTTATATTTGGTACCCCTGTTCTGTGGGTCAGAGGCACAGTGGGGATGCATGTGTCTAGGACCTGGGCTAGGCTGACACCAGTGGCTGGGAGCTGGCTTAGCACCTTACGCTTGCTCTCTCTACATGACTCTCCAGGTGGATAGCTTGGGCCTCTCCAGAGCATGGTGGCCTCACGGTAGTCAGACTCCTTACCTCATGGCTCAGGGCTCCACAAGGAAGGAGGCGGGAGCTGGCCATCCTCTTAAAGCAAGGTGTGGAGCAGGAGGGGATCCTTTTTCATCCTATCCAAGTGGTCAAGCCTGTCACAGAGCAGCCCAGATTCAAGTAGAAGCAACATGAACTCAACCCACCATGAAAGGAAAGTCAGATAATTTGTAACTACCTTTAACCACCACCGCCCTGAACCTGATGGTACCTAGAAACTCTGAGGCTTGAAATGACAAATGACAAGAATCAAACCAAAGATAAATAGAGTGCTCCAGGTAGATCAAAGAAACCAAAAGTAGAAAAATGCAACGTGTTGCCTCTCTATGTCTCGGGGGAAAATGAAAGCCATTTATTCACACATGCAGTTACTTATTTACCCATTTGTTCAACGAAGGGAAGACCTACCACATGCAAGGCACTGTTCAGGGTGCTGAAGATGCAACAAACAAGCCAGACAGGGTCCTGCCATCATGGAGTTTACAAACAATAGCCAGGAGGGGAAGATATTAAACACACAATTACACAATTACAATGACAGTTTAACTATCAAAAGGCAATATCATGGAGTCTTAAAAACATGTACCGGGGGGCTTTACCCAGGCAGAAGGGTTGGAACAGTTTCTTTTGAAGAAAGACTGTGGACATAAAATGGACACAAGGACCACCTGGAGTTTTCTGAGTGAGGAAAGGGGAGGGGAGAGGGGCCTTCTCAGCAAAGGAAGTAGCCCAGGCAAATGCTCGAGCAGGAAGACAGAGAAGAAACCGTGGCTGGAGCACCAGAGGGCAAGAGGGGAATAAGGTGGACTGAATGTGTCTGGGGCCTGATCCCTGTAGCTTGCTAAGGATTTTTTCCCATCACAGGGACAATGGTAAACTCTTGAGAGGTTTCAAGCAGAGAGGGACCTGCCCAGACCTGGGTTCTCTAAGCTCATTCTGAGGGTTCGGGGAGGAAGCCAGGAGACTGGGAAGGCGTTGGCAACAGTTGTCCAGGTGACAGACAACACTTCCAGCCAGGTGGGGTAGGAATGGAGCACATTTAAGAGATAGAACTGACTGTCCTTGGCAATGACACAGAGCCTGGTCATGGGAGGCTCCCCATTAATATTGGTGGAAATAGATGGCACATGAGCAGAAGGACTGGGTGTCAAAGATGAGACAGAGGCTTCAAGGTGGACCCCTAGGCTCAGGGTTGGAGCCCTGAGGTGGGTTTTGGAGCTGTGGGTAAAGCAGCACAGTGAGAGAGACAAGAGGGAGAGTGAGCTCTCTTTTAGACCCTGGTGTCTGAGGAGCAGCCACCTGTCCCTCCTTAGGTGGTGCTCTGTCTCAGGGAACTGAGGGGTCACTAGGGGCTTTGTTTCTGGGCATCAGCACTGGGACAGAGCCAGTCCCCTCTGCTAAGCCAGGCAACTGGCCAGAACACGACTCCTCTCAGAAGGCGGGCTCTGTCCTGGGACATGAGCAGCCAAGGAGGCAGGGAGGAGTCTGCAGCCCACCCCAAGGGCTAGACCAGGGCTTTGATGTTTCCCAGAGGGAGCTGAGACTCCAGCCCCCATGTCTGATGATGCCAGTCTGAACAGGGTGCGTGCCCAGCCCTGGGCCTCCAGCCTTAATTATACCCGAGACTGTTTACAGTGTGTAATTATTGCCATTAATTGACTGTGGGAGGTCACACTTCTCCCCTGCAGCCAGCTTCCTGACATTGTAATGCCCCATCTTGCATGCCTGCCTGCAGCGGCAGGAAGGAAAGGTGGCTGGGTTCTGGCTTTATTCATTACCAGGATATATTTATTTCTCTGATTTTCTAGAAAGAGATAAGCCAACACAAAGAAACACATACACGCACACACATACATGCACAACAACAAACTTGAGGTCATTGCTGGAATCCATATTCTAAATGTAAACAGTTGTTTCTGCATCTCATAGAGGTGCCCGCACTCCCTCCCTTCCTGCCTGTTGAACCTCTTTCTCCCTCCAGATCTGCCATGATTTGTGAGCCTTACTTTTCTCATCTGAAAAGTGGGAGGATGGCTGTACCCAGCTCCAAGATTTGCCATGAAAATTCAGTGACTGTCAAATGTTAATGCAGTTTCTGGGGTGTGAGTCCCTGCGTGCAGTGACATTGTCTAAGTTGTCACAGACAGGGCCCATCTCCTGCATTCTGCTTGGGGACGGATGCATGCTGACTTGGGTTTGAAATCGGTGTGTACAAATCCAAGAGGAGTGCAGTGGCACAGGTGCTCTGGGCCCCCAGCCCAGGGGAAGTGAGTCTGGGAAAACAGAGTCTTCACATTTGGTGTTCCGTTGCTTGGTGTCTACACACCAAAGCAAGAGGGAACGAGCTAGGCTTGGGTGGACCTGATCAGTGTGTCCCCCTCACACCTACACTCGCACAAGCTCCTACCTTGACGGGAGGTCAGCGTGTTTATGCACCCATGCACCCGAAGGAGCACTCTGTGAAGGTGAAGGTGTGATGGGGGTCTCACAGCTACAGCTGGGGAAGCCAGGACTGAAACTGCACCTTTGGACTCCCAGTCCAGTGCTCCTTCCAGAAGAACAGCCACGTCAAGGCCAGGGGACATGCAACATGTGCTCTTAATGTGAGTATGCCCACACATAAGGTCTCCCTGACGTAGTCTCCGGGGAGGAAGGTGCTCCTCGCCTAGGGGCTCATGGTCTCCTGGGCTGCCAGGCTCTATCTGACTTGTCCTCTGTGGAACCTCAGGACCTGCTGCTCTGCAAATGGCCACTGGCTAGGCCACGTGCTCTGGCAGAGCAGAGCCACTCTAGCCTCCCTGGCAGGATCTGCTTCATTAACTCATGATATCTGCTTCAGACCAGGCCCCTTCCAGGGCTGAACCAACACTGTTCGCACCCACAGTGCTCCCTGCATGGAGTGGGCCAATGACCCAGCCTCTTCGGCCTCTAAGGCCAGACAGGCTCCTGAGCAGATCCTGAGATCTGAGGGCAAGTGATTTATTAGGGAAGGGCTCTGGGACGTGTGACCTCACATGTAGTCCCAACTTCACCCAATCCCAGCAGCAGCTCCAGAGCAGAACTACCGCGCGTTTGCTTTCCATCCAACCAAGGGGGCTGGGTTTTCAAGCCCTGCACCCGTTAGCCCCCAGGGACAGCCACTGTGGGAGGCTGAGCCACGAAAACCTCAGGCTCTGCTGCTCGGTGCCTCCTGGACTCCAGCAGGCCTCGGAGAGTACAGGTGTAGGCAGAGCCGGGGTGGGAGGAGTAGAGGAGTCAGGGGGCTTGGGGGACCGGAGCAGAGCGCCTCCAGTGTCTGCTGCTGGCCTCCATCTCCTTATCTGAAGAATGGGAGTGATAACAAGACCATCTCATATGGTAACTGCTGGTGTCCACGGGAGCCTTCCACTCACACGGAAGTCAGGGTGGAAATACAATGGACCCTTTCTGCTTCCCTGATTACACAAATCAGATCATACAGGAGGCAGGGAGTGACCTCTTTTTGTCCCTTGGGAGCTGGGGCACCTGAGCCACTACATCTCTAAACCTTGTAGATTTAGGCAGGGCACAGGTCTGGGCATTTGGGCAGGGCACAGGTCTGGGCATTTCAAGATGCCCCAGCCCACGCAGCCACATGCCCCCCCCATCCCTTCTAGACTCTTCTTCAGGAAGGGCTCATCCCGAGGGTTTCTTAGGATCCTAGGAGAAAGTTCCTCTAAAGACACAGTGCTGGGGCTTTTTCTCCCCTCAGCCTAAAGCATGCTCTCAGCATTGGCTCCCTGGGAATTAGTTCACTCACAAGAAAACAGTCTGCAAGTCCCATTGTGTCTAAGCGGGATCAGAGTGTGGGCTCACCAGGAGCCAGCCCGAGGCATACATATTTCACATCGTGTAATTAGATTAATCATGGTAATTGTATTAACTGTCACTTCTTGAAATTGTACTCTATGTTCTATTATTAACACCCCCATTTTACAGATGAGGAAACAGTCTCAAGAAGCAAAGAATGCCTCTCGAGTTCGCCACCACCTCCAGTTCTTGGCATTCTCCCCACCATGGGGCCCCAGGGAGGAGGGGAGCTGTTTCTTCTGTCATGCCCCGAAGGGGCACTGTCTGAAGCAGGTATCGTGAGTTAATGAAGCAGATCCTGCCAGGGAGGTTAGAAGGGCTCCGCTCTGCAGGTGGAAAGCACAGAAGTCACCAGGGCATCAGAGAAAGGAGTGTGGTGGTTACTGATGTATTTCAAAAGAAGTTGGTTTTCTTGGTTTCGCGTGCCCATCAGGTGCCCAGGAACCAGCGTCCAGCCAGCCCCCGAGGGTGGTTCTCCCTGGGGGCAGCCTGGCACTCTCCAGAGCATTCTGGGGTCCTGTTTGGGACCAGTGCAATGAAAGGGTGCCACAGATCATGTCGGTGACTGGTCTGCATCCCTCATCACTGTCCCAACCTTGCTTAAACGGAGCACTGATGCCTGGTTTTGAACGGAAGTCATCTCCAGGGGTGCGTGCTCTTTAACCCAGGCATCTGCCTTCATCATCTCTGCCCCCATGCATCGAGAGTGGACCTTCCCAAGTCCTCCTGTGAGAAGCTACCTATCTGATGAGGGATCAGCACCTCTGGGCTGGAGCACCTGCCTTCCTTCCATTGTCCTTCCTGGTTTAATTATTAGGGTACAGGGGACTGATGTTGTTGGTTCTTTGCTGATTTTCCCTTCTCCGTTCAGGAGGCAGACCTGATCCCCTACTTGGGGATGAGTCTTGACCAGCCAAGGTGGCTCATGGTTGGGGAACAGGCATGCAAGTCAAGTGTGAACAATAGGATATAAGAAGATATGGAGGGGCTCCTCCCAAAGGTTTTGCCACTTTACAAAGAGCCCTACAGGAAGAGATGGCCCCTTCCCTGCCTTGGAGTATTGTCCCATCTGTGTGAGATGCTTGGAGGGGTTGTAGCCTTTTTGTAACATTGAGGGGATGCATCGAAAGACAAAGCCAACACAGAGGACAGTTGAGAAAAAACACAGTCTCGCACTGTCCCTGAGACACTGAACCCACCAACCCAGGAGCTGCTCTGCCTCTCGATCTCTTGCCCAATAACCTAACCGATTATCTTATTATTAAACCAGTTGAGACAGGGCCTTCTACCACTTGCAGAGGTAGTCTCCCTGACATGTCCAGCAAGGCTCCTATCCAGCGCTCCTGAATTCCTTCTTGCCCCTGGTGCCAGCCGTGGAGGAGAGTGACTTTCTATTCCTTTGAGGAGCTACCAGAAGCCCCCAACGTAAATGCTTATTTACATTCAACATCCAACAAACCCATTTGGGCACTAAACCTTGGGCCGGCCAGATGGAGTGGTTAGTTGCTTGGTTGTCCCTGGCAGAAGGGCCCTCCTGTCTCATTCACTTTATTCAGCTGGGTGCAAGTCGCCCGTTTCCCGACACTTTGAAAGAACAAGGAGAACAAAGGAGCTATAGATGCCTGCCTTCCAGCCACCCAGGGGCTAGAGCCACAGTCCTCAGCCCTGCTGCACAGGTGAGCCACCAGGAGCTTCAGATCCCACACCCAGGCTGACCCTAGACCCATTAGATCATAATCTCTGTGGTCAGGGGCAGGCTCAGGCCATCCCACGTGCTTCCTGCAGGAAGCAAGGGGATCAGCGTTCTAGGCAAGCAAGGCATGTGCATGTGTGTGATGGGCGAGTCTACCGTGAACAGAGTGAGGGGTGAGATGGCCAGTTCAGACCCATGGACCCTGCAAGGACTTTGATGTTTGTTCCTGGGGAGGCTCATACTTGAATGGAGAACTCCATCAGCTGTGTGGGAGATAGCCAGGGAAGACAGGAGGAGGAGGTGGGGGGAGGGGCGGGCACAGTGATGATGGTCTCCGGCAGGTGTTGGACAACTTGGATCCCTTAGCCTGGCCACCCGCAGAGAATTGGTTGGCAGATCTGGCCAGATTTGTCGAGGGACTGGATGTGGGGGAAGGGAGAGATGGGCAGAAGGTCAAGGAGAACTTCAAGGCAAGGGTTGGGCCTGAGGAATGAGGAGAATGGGATTCCATTTATTGAGATGGGCCAGAGTCAGGGGTGGGAGTTGGAGCTGGGGGCACCAGGAGGTTGTTGATGCTGAGAGGCTCGGCATCTGTGTGGGAGTCAAGAAGAAGATTCTTCTCAAAAAATAGGGAAAACTAGGGGGAAATGTGGGTGGTCCAGAGGCACATGGACAGCATCTGATGCCTGGGGGAGGGATGGATAGGGTCGGCGGAGAATGCGGCAAGGCTGTAGAAATCCTCCTCCCATGGCTCTGAGACCAGGTGGATAATGGGGAGCAGCGGAAGTTTGAGGAAAGAAGCAGAGAGTGACTAGGGACACGGAGTCAGCTTGCTGGGCAGTTCCTGAGATCCCTGTGACCGTAGCAGTTAAGAAGCAACTTCTAAAATAATTTAAGCTACCAAATAATGTGGTTGGTGACAATATTGACGTAGGAGCCAGAGTGATCTGGGCCACATTTGGCATTATTCGGTCCTGGGAAAGGTGCATCGCCTCCAACTCTTTCTTCCTCTGTAAAATGGAGATGGTGAGTCTCCCTGGTGGGCTTGTGGGGGGACCAGACACTGTGACATGGGGAACCTGGCAAGGGACATAGACGCAGCAGAGAGAGTGATTCTCACCTGCCTTTCTGAGACCTCCCTGAACTTTCGACAGTTGTCCCAAGTGTTCTGACTTCTCTAGAACTCACCTCTGTTCTGTGCTTTCTGCATGGGACAGCGAGTGCCTCCAAGGGGAACGAGGCCCCTTGGGTCCCCGTGACCAGCAGCACCTCAGGCCCCCAGAGATTGCTGAGCCAATGCAGACAAGAAGGAATGCCCACGGGGGGTCTGGAGAGGGATGTGGACTCCTGTGCGGCCTGCGGGTTGGGACCTGGGACCCTGGGGCCGATCTGAGTAATAGGCAGAGCTTGTGTGCCTAGTGAGGTTGAGTCTCCAATAAATAAAATCACAGACAGAAAGCAAGGGAAGGGGAAACAAGGAAATTGTAAAATCAATAGGCGGCTGACATGAGAATTTACTGTGCTATGTGAGATACTGAAAAACCACAGTCTGGGTCTGAAAACATTAGCATTTCAGAAGCGCTTGAGTACCATGCTGGTGGGCAAGACGAGCCTCACTCCGCATTAGATCATCGAGCAATCGCTGAAATGTCTCCCTTTTGCTGCATAGACACTAACTCCTTCCTGACATCCCTTATGGATGGAACCGTCTTGAGCCATTCTCTAAAGCCATGAACGGAATCAAGAAATAATTTCCCACCTTGGTTGCTGGCACCTAAAAGGGCTGTCTTGGAGTTGCTTTGTAATTAATCATCGATTTCAGGGGAGATGGCCCCTGACAGGCCGGCTCGTGAACCAGGAAGCGGGCAGGTGCGGAGTGCAGGTCCCACACCCTGGGCAGTTTTCCACATACAGGGCATCTGGGGAGAAACCAAGCTTGGGGCTAAATGCCTCTGGCTGGGGAGCCTGTTGGCCATTTGCTCTCAGAGCTAACTGGCTGGGACAAATGGAGATGCCCAAGGATTCCAAAGCGGCCGTGCCGGGTACCTGTGAGCACAGCGTTGAAGTCATAGTCCACTTAGCCCAGCACTCGTCGGTCACTGATTTCACGGCGTATCCGCTATGCTGAGTCATACGGAAGACCACGAAGAACAAAGTGGATGTGGGGAGAGGGACTCCCCTGTAGTCTCAACTTCCCCTGTCCACCCCTCGGCTTCAATCACCCCCCACCCACATTCCCTCTTCTCTAGCCAGGCCCGCACAGTTTTAAATACCCACTTCAGGGATGCCTCCTCCATAAAGACAATTTAGATCTTTTTTATGTCAAACAGGATTCTGTCTGTGGCAAGGGACAAAAAATCAACTCAGCTCGGCTTAAATAAAATAGGTCAATTTATTTGCTCACATAACTGAAGAATCCTGGGGGAGAGCTTCAGGGATGGAGCTCCATGGACGCCAAGAGGGTGTGATCAGCTTGGTGTTTCCCCCACTCCACTGCACAGGGACACATGGGAACAGGGGCACGAGGGCAGGGACAGTAAGGGTCTTACACCCTAAGGCTCTAAGCATGAGCGAGAGCGTCCATCTCCCAGCACCCGGTTATGAAATCCCAGGGATGGACTTGGGTTGGATCTGGGGCTGGAGCTCTGGGTTGGTAGCCCTGCCCTCCACACCCACCCATCCTTGCATGGAAAGTGTGGTTCTCTGAAGGAGAGGGAGGTGAGAGCTGGGGAGAACGTGGGGGGTGCTCTGCCCCACACCCAGGCCCCTCTTAATTAGAACCAACCTCTCCCTCTCCATAGGACTCTGGTGGGCAGTGGGGGTCTGTCTTGCAGCACTATCTGTGACTCTGCCTTGCTCCCCTATGAGACCAAGCGCTCCCTGGAGCAGGGACGGTCTTGCATTCATCCATACATCCCAGAGTCTAGGGCAGGCTGACACAAAATCAGTCCTCAGCCGACTTTGTCAGGATGAACTAGGGGCTTTGGCTAGCAGCCATGAATGAGAACTATGCCCTTTCTGGAGATTCAGGGGGTTTGGGCCATAGATCCAGAAAGAGAGGCTGCAGGGTCTGGTAAGTGGACAGGCAGCCCCTGGCGTGCTCTCGGGAGCACCCTGCCTCCCCGGGATATCTTCCCTTTTCCCTCACACATTCATATTGACAAAGATTCTCTTCTGGACCAGACTTGAGTCAGGCTACCCTGACCTCTGTTCCATGAGGCCCCACCCCAGGCTCGGTCTCCACCCCATGCAGAGGCCCGGGGACAACCCGTGCTGCGTCAGTGCAGAGAGAATCCCTCTCCTTCATGTCTGATCAGGGTCCCTACCCACTCCCTGCCAGCCCTCGGGGGCTGTCTCACCCCCTTGCCTGCCCTTAGCAAGAATCCTGTGGGTTCAGCTTACCCAGAGTCCTCGACCCTGAGATTCCTTCACAGTGATTTGCCATCCTTCCGACGCCCCCCACCCCGCCCTGAGATGCCACGGTTCTCGCCCTCCTGCTCCCTTCTCTTCCCCTGCCCTCCTCCTCCTCCACTGCAGTGCAAAATTCAGCATACGTGCATGCCACCGACATGGGGCCGAGGCCAGCAGCCGTGCCCCAGAGGACGAGGGACAGGTGCAGCCTCCCGTTTCTCAAAGCCTGGCAAAGGCGAGCGCACAGGATGCTTGGCGGTTCCCAGAGGAGGGGCCCCGTGGCGGCCTTCCGTGTCAGATGGCGCCTCGCCCCCACCAGCTGAGTCTGCCCAAGCAGGGACGTTAACCTACTGGAGCAGACGAGCAGACGAGCACCCACCTGACCCGACGGCATGACATCCTGTCTGGGCTCCCACCCAGCGGAAGCGTGCACCACGGGAGGGGCCATCCTGTCAGCACTGTTGGTCATTTACACCACGGCTAGGATTCCAAACCTGCCAGTCATAGCAGAAGCTCGGCCAGCAATGGAAGGATCCAGAAGGGGACAAGGGAGGGCCAGGAGCAAGGCAGGAGGTGCCCAGGGGGACTTCAGTCCTGGCCCAGGGGGGTCTTCCTAGGTTGTAAAACCAAAGGAACCAGACCGGCCTGTGTGTGCGCCTCAAATCCACCTGTCCCTCCTTGTGCTCGTCGGGGGATGGATTTCGTCCACCTTTTGATTCTGCTGATCCCTTCCCTGCCCAGCCAGATGGGCTCCTTCTTCAGAGCTGGGTGGCCTGTGCACACCCTGCCGGTGTGATGACGGGCACCTGAAGGTGGCTGTGTGCGGCCGCCCTCCTGAAACCCCCACCTAGCCCCGCACCAGTGCCCGCACCAGCGGCCCAGGCAGAAAGGTGCTGTGGTTCTTTATGCAAACCATAAACAAGGTGGCAGTTGTTTTTAACCAAGCCTATTTTTAAGACGTGTTCTGGGGGACTGTGCCCACCACACACCTACAAATCGCATGTGACAGCATGCCCACGCCTGCGGCCTTCGAGACACAGAACCCCAAACAAGGACTCTCATCCAACAGGCCATTTCTCCAGTAGACCCCGGGAGCTATTTCCTGCTGGTGGAAGAGGGTGCAGGAAGGGTCCTCGTAGATGCTGGCAAGATTCGAGAGCAATGAGGGGAGGGCTGGGCTTCATCTCTGTGCTGGCTTGGGAGCTTCAAGGAGGAGGAGAGAATGGGCCTGTGGGGTCGGCTTTCCATTCAACGTCTGGCACCTGTCTGGAGTGGGTCATTTAAACACCTGTCCCGTAAGCCACTGGGAGGTCTGTGGGAAACAGCTCTCGTGGGTCACTGTTGGCAAAGTGGGGTTCCTGGGAGCTGGGGAGAGGTCTCCTTGTGCTCCAGAAAGTCACTTGTGTCCTTTTGTTTAAGAACAAACTTCCGAACAATGGAGGTTCCTCAAAAAGTTAAAAATAGAGCTACCCTACAACCTAGAAATTGCAATACTCAGTATTTATTCCAAGGACAAAAACATATTGATCCCAAGGGACCCCTGCACCCCAATATTTATAGCAGCAATGTCCACAATTGCCAAAATATGGAAAGAACCCAGATGTCCATCAAGAGATGAATGGATACAGAAGATCTGGTCTATATCTACAACGGGATATTACTCAGCCATCAAAAAGAATGAATTCTTGCCATTTGCAACAATGTGGATGGAACCATATGCTGAGGGAATAAGTCAATCAGAGAAAGACAAACATCATATGATTTCACGTGTATGTGGAATTTAAGAAACAAAATAGAATAGCCTATGGGAAGGGGAGAAAAAATAAAACAAGATCAAAATTGAGGAGACAAACCATAAGAGACCCATAACTCTAGGGAACAAACTGAGGGTTGCTGGAGGGGAGGGAGGCAGGGGCACGGGGTCACTGGGGGATGGACATGAAGGAGGGCACTTGGCAGAATGAGCATTGCGTGTTAAATATAACTGATGAATCTCCAAATTCTATCTCTGAAACTAATAAAAATAGAAAAAAGAACCAAGTTCCAGGGAGAGGACTTCCATTGGCCTGGCTCTGTGCTCACCTCTTGCCTAGGACAGGGTAACCTAGGGGACCATTTCCTCACGGCTCCATCCTGTGTGGGAGCCCAAATGGCTGCTGTGTTGGGCCAGACCACTCCCACAGGGTCTGCACCTCTGTCCTTGGGTGCTCGCTGGGTGATTCTGTCACCCCAGCCTGGTTCTCCAGCTTCCACACCACAAGAGGTCCAGCAAATCCTCTGTCACCTAAGTACGGCAGGGTCGGGTTCTGATGTTTGTGACCCAAGAACCACGACTCGTATAATCTATGAGCCTCATTTTTTCTCACCTGTAAAATGGGCAGACTAACTTCTGCTAGTTCTTGCTCGTGGGCACTTACCAGGTCCCTGTGACAAGGGCTGGGTCAGAGGTTTTTGAATGTTTTGGTCTTAGGACCGCTTTACTCTTTTAAAAATTATTGGGAATGCCAAAGGACTTTTGTCTATGGAGATTGCATTGATTAATATTTAATATGTTAGAAATGAAAACTAATATATCTTTAAGGCACCAAAACCACAAGCATGCGGAGCAAGGATGTCAATCACACATGATGTGGCTGCTGGGAAACTTGACTGCGTTCTCATGAAAGAACGAGGGAAAGAAGGCAAATGATGGCTTAGTATTAAGAGGGCAATGGTTTTGAGCCTGTCAACCCTTTGAGAAGGTTTCAGGAACCCCGAGGGTTCCGTGGACCACATGCTTTGAGAATCACTGTTCTCAGCCCACAACCATATGTGTCTCCACGACCTGCTGTGGGTCCATCATGTACCTTCTAACAGGCGCGCTGTATCTAAGGGGCACACCTCTGAATCCAGGGCCACTTCAACTTTAGCATGTGTAAAAATCCTGGAGAGCTTAGGGGAGCATAATTCCCAGGCCCTGTGCCCAGGGATTCTGACTTAGAAGGTCTGGTTGGGGCCCAAGGACAAATATTTCCTACAAGTTCCCAGTCTTTCAGCAGCACTGTTCTGACTCAGAAACTCAGATCACATACACACACACACACACACATACACACACACACACACACATTAGGTTCTAAAAAGTCTTTAAATAACCTACGTCTGATTTTGAGCACCCATTACTCAAGGGAAATTCAATCTTGGTCATCCCAGGAGGTGCAAAGACACTGGGGTCTTGCATGGAGTCAAGCATCTGTAAGCCCCTCAAGTCTTGCCAAAGCCCCAAATTCTTAGAGTTTCTGTGTCTCGCTTGGGGTCCAGGGCAGAAACATGATCCCTTTGGTTGCTAGAGTTACATGGAGGGAGGAGAGTGGACAAGGCCCATGGTAGTCTGGGTGAAGGCAACGGGTAGGAGGTAAGGTTGGTGGGTCACAGAAGCACATTCTCAAGACACCCACTACAGACAACCAACAGGGCTTGGCGATTCTCCAAAGTGTTGTGGTTCAAGGGGGTGAGAGCTGGTCCTCAGGGGTATTGCTCTGTTGGGTGCGGCTCTGGAAAGATAAGGACCTGGGTCTCTGGAATCTGGGGCCCTAACTCCACCCAGAGCAGATGAGGGGTGGTGAGCTGGGTGTCTGGAGAGAAGACTGAGAAGGGCTGCTCGCCCCGCACACCCAGCCCCACCTGGTCTGTAGGCTCCAACCGCCTTGTCTGCCCCAGTCTGATGAGTGCCCCAAAAGGAGATTAGAAGTCACTCCGGAATGCCGCTGGGAGGCTGGGAGCCGAAGTCCCGGGCCCGGAGTGTACGTTAAATACATATGCGTGGGGCCGCCAGCAGCCGCAGCGGAGACCGGAGCTCGCGGCCATATGGGGATGTGGTTGTGGGAAAAATATTTATAAAATGGCTTTTCCAAATGTTTAATCTACAGCAGATGCATCTTACATTAATCTGTTTGGCTTGGCTTTCGCTGTGGGGAGACGCCGTTTCATTGTGCAGGCCTCCTGGAGCACAGGAAATGGGGACCAAGATTCATGTGTGACTCAACTCAAAAGGAAGGTCTTTGCTGGATGGGAAGGGGGAGAGGGGCGGGAGGCGCGGGGCCCAGAAGAGGAGGCAAGGAAGCCTCCTGCCTCCCTGTGGCTCCCATGGGTCACCCACAATTTAATTTTCATCTCACAGATGCTGTGTGTTGAATCTCCACTACTGGAATAATAAACGGACGATCATGTTTTCTACTAAGAAGTTGAGCTGTTTCTGTGATTACCATTGAGTAATGGGGCCTCACACCCATTTCTAACTGTGGGATTTCCATGACTTTTGCAGAAAGGAAAATAATCCCTTATTGAAAGTGTTTAATATCATAGATATTTCTGGAATGGGAAGCAGGAGTGCTGCTTTCCCCAGCCTCTTGCTCCCTATATGTCAGCCACCTTCTCCATTTCTCAGATCTCAGAATACCCAAGCCCTACCCAACGCAGGGCCTTTGCATATTCTGTTGCTTCTGCTGGGAAAACTCTCCCTTCACCCTTTGCCTAAATAACTCTTGCTCTGGGCTTAAATGTCACCTCCTCAGCAAAACCTTCTCAACGTGCAGGTCACGGTAGCTTTGCTGTTCTAGAACCCTGTGCTTTCTGCTTCACTCTTAAGGTACAAAACTGCATTTCAATGTATGCAACACTATAGTTTAGGTTTGTCTCCTGCACATGACCTTGAGCATCACGACTGCGGGCACCTGCATGAGCCGGCCTGCAGAGCTGCCCAGACTGACAGAGTCAGAGAACGGGACCTGTGACTCTCCAGCAACTCCTCTCGGAAGACCTGACAGGAAGGGTATTTATGTGAAAATGCTGGTGGTCCTTTCAGCTTTGGAGGATGACCTCCCACCTGGTCTGAGGATAGGGAAGGGGACGGGCCCCACCCCGAAACTCTCCAGTCCAACTGTGGAAGGCAGAATGATAGCTCGAGCAATGTCCATGTCCCAGGCCCAGGAACTATGCTACCTTCCCAAATGGACTTTGCAGAAGTGATTCCATGAACAATCTGGAGACCAAGAGATCATCCCAAGTTATCTGGGTACATCTGATCAAGTTAACATGAATCAGCGTCTGATCAAGTTAACATGAATCCTCACCAACAAAGAACCTGCAAACATCACTTACCACCAGAGGATATGGGTGGGATATGGATCCAGACCACGAGGAGAGAGCACATCGTGCCCATTACGATGGCTACTATCAAAAAACCAAAATAACAAGTGTTGGCGAGAATGTGGATGAAAAGGAGCCCTCGTGCACTATTGGTGGGATGCAAACTGTGAGAGAGTATGGAGATTCCTCAAAGAATTAAAAATAGAATTATCCTATTATCCAGCCATTCCTGTACTGGGTATAAACCCCAAAGGATTGAAAGCACGTTCTGGAAGAGATATATGCATCCCCAAGTTCCTAGCTGCATTGCTCACAATAGCTAAAATGAGGAAGCAGGCTGTGTGTTTCCTCCAAAGGGTAAATGAATAAGCACACTGCGATGTGGCGTCATTCTACCTTAAAAAGGACACTCTGACCCCTGTTACCACATGCACGAGCCCAGCGGACATGATGTTCAGTGAAATAAGCCAGGTACAAAAAGACAAATGCTACATGGTTCCACTTCTAGAAGGTGCCCCAAAGACTCAAACTCATAAAGGTGAAAGTAGAACGGTGTGACCAGAGCCGGGGGTGGTGGCGGTGGGGAAGTTCGTATTTCATGTCTACAAAACTTCAACTTTGCAAGAGGAAAAGGGTTCTGGAGACTGATGGTACCTATGGTCACACAACGATGTAAATGTATTTGATGCCACCAAATGGTACACTCAGAAATGAGGATGGGACATTTTATGTTCTCTGCGTTTGATCACAATAAAAAACAATTTCTTGTTAATGGAGGACTTCTGCTGGCTGCAGCTCTGAAGAAGCTGAGAAGCTGTCACACCTCACGGCTGGCTCTGAGACGTGGGCCGCCAGGCGGGATGAGGGGCCCAGAGGCCCCACTGATACCCGGCAAGGAAACAGGATGTCGGTCCAACCCCAAGGAGGTGAATTCCACTGATGGCCCCAGTTGGTGGGACGCAGATCCCACGCTCAAGCCTCCAGAAGGAGTGCTACCCAGCGGATACCCTGCTTCTAGCCCTGCGGGGCTCCGCGCGGACATCTGACCTGCAGGCTCTAAGTGATACATCCGTGCTCTTCAAGACGCTGCGTTTGTGCTCATGTGTTCAGCAAACACACGACACTATCCTCCAGGGGAGCCAGGCGAGGGCAGAGGGGCTGGCCCAGGACCTGGACAGCTATATCCCTGGGCCGCCATGTCTCGGGGTCCTGGTCTGCACAATAAAGGGGTGGTCTTAGGAATGGGGTCTCTCTCTTTCTCTCTTCCTTCCTTCTTTTCCCTCCTTTCCTTCCTCCCTCCCTCACCCCCTCCCTCCTTCCTTCTTTATCCTTTCTTTCTTTCTTTCTTTCTTTCTTTCTTTCTTTCTTTCTTTCTTCTCTCTCTTTCTTTCTCTCTCTCTCTTTCTTTTTATTAGGCCAGAGAGAGAATGAAATCTTCTGTAAAAGTCTGAAAATGTGTACCAAACAAAATATTTTCAGAAGTTTGCTTTGTATGAAAGTGAGGGTGGGGGTCTGAGCCCTGCCTCCTGGCTACTCCTCAACCTATCTGTAGGGTCCCACACCCCCAGTTCCGTAGAGCCCTGGGTCCCTGCCCTCACCATTAACAGATGACCAGCCTGGGGTGACCAAAGCCCTCAACTCTGACACTTAGCATTTGTTTTTGTCAGTCTCAATCTTCCAGGGTTATAAACATGATCAAATTCCCCCTCCTTCCCTTCCTGGTCCCTCCCTCTGCTCTTGGAGAAGGTCCCCCCATGACTCTCAGGCACCCCCACCAACTCAACCCCCACTGACCTCCCAGCCCTGGCCCTTCTACTCTATACGTGTCCCTGAGTGTTAGCCACACGATCTCCCCTCAGACCTTGTTCTCGCCATGCCTCTGCCCACCAAAGGGTCCTTGCACATGCTGTTCCCTGACCCTGAAATGCTATTCTCAGCACTCATCACGCAGGCCACTTCTGAACTCACGTCTCCTTTCACCTTCTTATACCTCTTTACTGTAGTCAACCTTCCTTTCCCTCCCCCTCCCATTCTGTTAATGTTCTCACCACACCCTCTTCCTCTCCTTTGTAGCACTGATCAAAGTTAGAATTTTATACTTTTTGTGTTATTCTTTTGTTAATGTCTGTCTCCCCCACAAACATAAACTAACATTCACATAGCACTTACCTTGTCCACATCCTGTTATAAGCATTTTACTTAACTACTCATTTTATCCTCAGAAAAACCCTTTGAAGGTGATATTATCATCACCCCTATTTAGCAGATGAGGAAACTGAGGCACAGAGTATTAAGCAACTTGCCCAAGGTCACTCACTAGTGAGGGAAGGAGCTGAAATTTGAGCCCAGGCATCCTGTCTGTCTCTGTGTCTTTCCATCTGTCTGTCCGTCCATCCATTCATCCAACCATCCATCCATCCGTCCATCCGTCCATCCGTCCATCCGTCCATCCGTCCATCCGTCCATCCGTCCACCATCAGTTGGGTAAGGACAGAAATCACGATGGTCTTATTGCTCTAACCCCAGGGTCTAGCACATTTGTAAATATTTGAAGAATTAAGGATGAATCTTGATCTTTATTCTGCAACAATCCCCCACAGAAGAACCCTCTGGGAACCACCAGCGAGCAAGAAGAGGAGAGCTTTGGTTGCCTTGACTCCCTCGAGCTGGCCAAGGCAGCGTCCCCCTGAGATGTTTGATGATCCTTCCAGCACATCCTGTCCCCAAGCTGCTTGCAGCACATCCACGGCACCCCACACCAACGGCCCCTCCTCTGTGAACCCGAAGGGCCTGCACAGGGTTGGGTCTCAAGTGGAGAGAAGAAGAAGAGAGCCTTCCATACTCTGCATTCCTGGACTACACGGCGGCAGGTAGAGAGGATCCTCCATCCCCTCCCAGTCACAAACCACTGTCCCCACACCCAGGACAGAGACACTCTGTGAGCTGTCCAAGCCCTGTTAGGGTGATGCGTAGGGTCAGTTGCAAAGTAGGAGCAAGCATCGCTCGGCTCTCCCGAACACTTTCACTGGGAACAGATGGACACCTGCCCACGGTTATCTCCAAAAGACCCTCTCCGTGCCCTTAAATGAGTCTGAAAGAAGAGCCAGACAGATCCCGTTGCAGTTGTGTTTCAAGCCCAAGACCCTGATCCAACTCCCTAATACCCTGAGCTTCATTTTGTCATCTGTGAAGTGGGGATGCTCATGGCCCCTAGTTCATGGGGCCACCGAATGTACACAATACCAAAAACACGTTCAGCAGCGCACCGTAGGAAGGCCCCCTAGGAAGGAACCTGTACACGTCAGCTGCAATGATTGTTAACGAGACCCCCTCAACCTTCAGCGGCTTCTTGTCTACCCTGATCCCGCCGAGAGCATGTCTCTCAGCCTCAGCTGGGGCGGAAATGAGGAAATGAACCTGACATTCACTCCACACATCCCTTTGATGAGAGCCACCCTTCGGGAGGAGAGACCTCATTGAAATGTAATTTTTTTCCCATTAATCATCTGCCCAGACAGCTCTTGGTTCTCCAATTCTCTTAAGCAAATAACAACCAAAAAAAAAAAAATCTTTTCTTCCAACTCGAAGTGCAGATTTGTGCAATAAAAGCACAGCCCTGAAGTGCTTATCTCGTCTCATCTGGCTCTCCTTTCATAACTCACAAAGCTTCCCTCCTCTCTCTCAGTCTCCCTCCCTCTCATTCCTTTCTTTGAGGATGCGGGACAGATAGCATCACTGTGGGCCCTCGACAGGTCCCCGCCAAGCCCAGTTCTACACAGCCGAGAGGCCCCTGGGTGGGCCCCCACTGCACACTTTCGCTGGGTGATGCCCCAGCCCTAACTCCTGCTTCCCCCGCCTCCTTACTCTCAGCTCATCATCTTCCCAGCTACACAGGGAGGGGAAGAATGGAGCACGGTAGCAAGTGTGGCTTTGAAACCTCAGACCAGGGTTCAAATCCTGGCTTGGCTGCATGGCCGGGGCAAGTCACTGCCCCTCTCTGGGTCTAATTTCACTTTGTAAGGTGAGTGTAATAAAACCAACATGTCAAAGGCTGCCACTGTTGAATGGATCAATTCAACACTATTTGCTGAATGTCTATTGTGTGCTAGGGTCAAGGGATCCCGCCGTGCAAGACCCTTGGGCACTTCCTACAGCCAGTCACAGAAGAGGAGTTCTCCGAGTGGAAATTGCAGAGCACAGGGGTCCCCAACAACATCCTCCACTTGATACCAGTTGCAAGTTTGGGGGTCCCCAAGGGCACTGTCAGTTTTGGTAATTCACTAGGACTCCGAATTCACAGAAAGCTGATACAGTCACTGTTACACTTTATTACAGCAAAGGGTCCAGATGCAAATCAGCGAGAGAAGAGACACAGGGGACCATGCCCAGGGAAGTTCCAAGCACAGAGCCTCCAGTTACCCTCTCCCTGTGGCATCACAGAAAGTGCTAACCTTTCCTGGCAATGACATTTAACAGCACACACAGCTCACATCCCATGAGCCTCAGCATCCAGGCATTTTGTAGGATTCAGCCACTAGATTTGGCTGGTTGCCCACGTGGCTAACCTTCTCATCTCCAGCCCCCCTAGAGGTCAAGCTGATGTCACATGGCCCAAGATGGCCACTAAGTAAACCAAGCCATTCTATGAGGCTGGACATTCTGAGGAATTAGGGGTGGCCTCCCAGAAGCCTGGACAAGGACAGACCTCTCTTTGAGCAAGGTTAATCCTTTACTGCCCAGAAGTTGAAATGCAAAATTCCTCAAGTTGAGAAGTCTGTCCTCCTCCTCCCCTTCCTGCCAGGCCAGGGATGCGGCTGCGTGGACATAAAGACATGCACTGAACCAAACAAATGCTTAGGACAAGGGCACATTTAAACAGAGAAAGACACGCCCATCCCATGGAATACAGAGCCGCAGATCAAATGAGGAAGGCTCACTCTGTGCTTGCTGTAGGAAAGGGCCAAGGGCATGCTGTTGGTTGGAAGGCAAGTTGTCAAACCCTCATCATTGAAAGGCCATGTGACCCTGAGCAAGTGATTTAATCTCTTGACCTCCTCAATGTCTTTGTCTCTGAAATGGGGGTTTGTCCTCCCCCACACTGAGAGCCACATGTAGGGAGCGGCAGGTGCATTGTGGGGGCCACGCCTGGACAACTCTGAGCTCCACGTCACGCCTGACACTCTTTTTTTTTTTAATATTTTATTTATTAATTTGACAGAGAGAAACACAGCCAGAGAGGGAACACAAGCAGGGCGAGTGAGAGAGAGAAGCAGGCTTCCCGTTGAGCAGGGAGCTGCCCAGTGTGGGGCTCGATCTTGGGTCTCTGGGATCATGACCCAAGCCGAAGGCAGTCGCTCAACCAACTGAGCCACCCAAGTGCCCCACGCCTGACATTCTCAAGTCTCCAGAAGAGACTCCTCCAGAGCAGAGGGGAACAGATGGCCCCTCTGTGTGACATTTGTTGCTGGGCAGGTGCCCTGATCACTTGGTCATTAAAAATTCTTGATAGGCTAAATTGTTCATTCATTCCTTTACCTGCATTGAGGTCCTATGCTGGGTGCTGCAGACTCAGGCGTACTGAAGCCATGCAACGTCTTTTATGGCAGTGCAGAAGGGGACTGAGCCCAGACACGGCTGTGCTGACCGAAGCAAGGCCTGAATGCTGAGCTCACGAGTAAGAAAGATGTTCCAGCAAAGATGCATAGAAGTTGGTCGGGCTAAGTGGACGGGGCAGGGAGATGTCATTGTGCCCGGGACAGCTGTCCCGGGAGGGGCTTGGAAGCCTGGCATTGAGGGAGTGTTAAGAATTCGAGGGTGGAAGAGAGTCCAGGGTGGCCGAGTGGGAGGTCTACGGGACAGGGAGTGGCAGAGACGAGGCTGGGGAAGTGGGCAGACATCAACGGGGCAGGGCTCCGTGGACCCAGGTGCAGAGGGGAACTTTATCCTGGAGGTGACAGGGAGCCCCTGAAAGGTGTAATTCAGGGGTGGCATACTGGAGCTGTGTGTGAAAAGTGCTTCTGCTTGTGGTGGAAGGAAGGGTTCCAGGGCTGAGGGAGGAAGTAGGAAGGCAGCTGTGGTCCCCCAGCTGAAGGGATGCTGTCCTGGTGCCACCCAGACCCCCTCCCGACCCCCTTGCTCCCTCCAGCTGCAGCGAGGCTGGGTGGGGCCAGCTCCTCCTGGCTTGCAGGAGCTAGCTGTCGAACAGCCCGGGCATGTGGCTCGTCTATACACCACTGGTAGCTTTGAAATCAGCCGCAGAGGGAGTATTGACATGGCAGAAATGGCAAAAGCTACAAATCAGGACTTTGGTCCTCCACACTCCCATGCCTGGTGAGCTGGTTTCCCAGCACACTGTCACATCCTAAGGCGGCTGCCCCTTTTCTGGAAACGTGCCCTTTACTGGGAGGAGCCTCCCCACCCACCCCGAGGCCACAGCCCACGACTGATGACAAGGGGTTTCGAATGCCTTGCCTTCCACCTGAGGCTGTCTACACTTCGGTGGGATCCAGCTGAAGCTGGACACTAGCTGGGACCTCACCTCCTTCCCTGCCCTCACAGCCTCTCCAGCTGCTCCAGGGAGCCCTCCTAGATTCGGTATCTGCACCAGAACCCCTGTCTCAGGCTCTGCTTCCCGGAGCCTGACTGGCTACCCCACCTCCCATGGTTCCCACATGGATGTGCCCCCGGGCTCCCTCCAGTCACACCTGGAGCCCCATAGGACCAGCGGGGTGGCTCTGCCAGGGCTGGGGAAGAACGAGAACCAGCAGCTGCCAAAGCCAGCCTCTGCAGCCGTGGAGGGCTCTCTTCAGCCACCTGCATCTCCACTGTGAAGAAAAAAGTCGCTCAGGAGCTGGGCTCCTGAGCGCTTGGAAACAAAACGAAATTCAGTTTTGAATAACACTCCTTCAGTCGTTGGGGTAAGATCAGTGTGGAACCACTGTGTCAGTCCCAAAGAATGTTCTCGCCCCTCCCCACCCCCAGCCGCACCTTTCGAGTGACCTGGGTCGAGAGGCCTGCCCGTGCAGGAGGTCACCAGACACACAGCCCTCTGCTCCCAGCAGCCACCGCGTGCCGGGGAGGTCCCTCTGGCCACTTCATCTTGGCCTGTTTTGAAGCTCTTGGGTCTCTTGAGAATCACACCTCCCCAGTGAGCTCAGATCCCTGAGTTCATGGTGGGGGGACCAGCCTCGGCAGCGTGGGCCGTGTAGACATTCATGGTGGGGGCCTGGAGGTGACCGCAGACCGTCCCCAGATGCCGTGTGATCTTCATCAGGTCCTTTCCCCTTGCTAAGCCTCTCTTTTCCCACACACAAAACACAGTTTCCCTTGCATTAGCATTTCCTGAATCACCTCCACACTTTCAGCCCCGCCTGCCACCTTTACTGGGGGGAAGCCACTGTTCTGCCCATCACTTCACATTTTTTACCAACTTTTAATTTAAAAGGAATTTTAAAAAATCTGATTTTGCATCATACTTGGAAGGTCTAGAATCTTGCTCAGCGTTCGTCCCAGGATCTTGCGCAGACGGCTCGGATCAGTGACCCAGAGAACCTGCTATAGATGCCCACCGACCCAGCCAAAATCATTGGCTTGGGGGCCCCAGAGTCTGCCTGTCACCAGCCCCCCACCCCTGGATTGGAGTCTGAGGAGTGGGAAGGACAGGGGCTTGTCAGGAGGCTGACAAGAATAGGCCCATTCTTGAACAGGTGCTGAAAAGTCAAGTTTTGAGAGCGAGGATCCATCTGGGTTATCCTTCCGGGGTCAGCGGCTGCACAGCCGTGCAAAGGAACGGTTCTCTTCCAGGTGGAGGCTGAGCTAAAGCGGACTCTTCCCAAGAGACACAGCGAATCCCTCTGCCTCTGTCCTCGGGACGGGGTCACATCAACCCACCACAAACGCACCCTCAGGGGAGACATCCGATGTCACGCAGCAAACACTCCTCATGTCCCCAGGAAGGAGGAGTCCTGTCCCAGGCTGAGGCCAGTTTCCGGGAACGTTGGAGAAAGCAAGAGCTCTTCACACCGAGGAGTATAAACCCAGAACCCGCGAGCCAGGCTGGACGCACAGCCTGGCCTCTGCCTGTGCCACCAAGAAAGCACCCCCACGCGGAGCTCGGGGCTCTGCTCTTGCCCCCAGTGTCAACTTGGAAGTCGGCCACGTGCTCCTGCCCTCTCATGGGGCTCCAGCTGGTCAGCTCCATGTCTGTTTTTTTTTTTTTTTAAGATTTTATTTATTTATTTGACAGAGAGAAACACAGCCAGAGAGGGAACACAAGCAGGACGGAGTGAGAGAGGGAGAAGCAGGCTTCCCACCAAGCAGGGAGCCCGATGTGGGGCTCGATCCCAGGTCTCTGAGATCATGACCTGAGCCGAAGGCAGATGCTTAACAACTGAGCCACCCAGGCACCCCCCATGTCTGTTTTATAATGACATTTCTTCTGGCCGTGGGGTCTGAGGACATAGGGCGCTTAGGAGCTAGCCCCATGTTGTTCCTGTGCTTTCATGAGAGGACGCCATCTTGAGAGAAGGGTCCACGTCGGGGCTCAGTGCAGGTTCTGTCTCTGGAAATCACAGGCATTCAAAGCCCAGGCAAAAACAGGGGCCCATCCTGAGGGCTTCCTGGCCCCTCCTCACCATCCTTTCTTCCCAGCGGGACTGGAGGATGGAATGAAATGATGTGTGCAAAGCACCAAGCTCGAAAACAGAAGCTGCAGTGAGCTGACCAGAATTCATGTCTACCTGGGGCTTCAGAATGCAACCGTATGTGGAAATAGGGTCTCTGCAAGTTGAGGTCATCCTGGGTTACAGTGTGCTTTAAATGCCATGACTAGTGTCCTTGTAAGAGTGGAGGGACACGAAGACATAGGGACATGTGGGAAAGGGGGACGGTGACAATGGAGGGAAATGACGACTCTCTTTGTGAAGCACTGATGGGCAAAGTCAGTGTGCACCTCTCCTTCCCAATTAAATGCATCTTGCGGGAGAGAACTTCCATTAAAAAAAGACAGACTTGGGCAAAATGGCGCAACACCAACAGAAAGGGCCATGCCTTCGGGGGTCTGAGGGCAGCTGCACTGCTAAGTACCTGGACGGCGGGAAGTCCCAGGGGACCACAGCTTTGCAAATACAGTGAAGATCTGCAGGCTGGAGGTGGGAGAAAGTTTCCCAAACCATTTCTGTTATCACTCAAAACCAACAGTTAATATTGGCGTGGCCTGAGTTAGGAGGGTCTCTTGTGAGGTTTATTCTTGGTTATATAAATGGAAATTCATCACATGGCCAGCCCTGCATGTCCATCTTTCAAGGACATGGTTATCCCCACTGTCAATGTACCCAGGATCGTTTTGTTTGGTCCCTAAGTAAGCAAGTCAAACATTCCAACCGGAAGGACTGATTAAAAGTTTCCTGCTCCTGCATGGATGGAGCTTGAAGACAAGTTATCCTCAGTGGAAGGAGCCAGTCATGAAAGGACAGGTACTGTGGGATTGGCTTACAGGAGGGTCTTAGCCCTTTGGGTCCACTGTAACAAAATTTCACAGGCTGGGGCTCAAACAACAGGCACTCATCGCCCACAGTCTGGAGTCTGGAAGTCCAAGAGCAGAGCATGACCGGGTTCTCGTGAACATTCTCTGCGAAGCTGCAGCCAGCCAGCATGGGGTCACTTCCTCACATGGAGGAAGGGGCGAGGGAGCTCTCCGGGGCCTGTGATGTAAGGAAACTGATCCTGTGTGGGTTCCACCCTCACAGCTGGCTCAGAAGACCCTATCTCCTGACCCCATCCCGGTGGGAGTTAGGTTCCAGTGTGTGAATTTGGGGGATGCAAACATTCAACGCACTTCAAGGGGGCATCTCTTGAGTCACATTCATGAAGACAGGAAGTAGAATGGAGATGCCAGGGGCTGAAGGGAGAAGGGAGACAGGGAGTTGTTTCATGGGGACAGAGTTTCAGTTTGGGAAGATGGAAAGTTCTGGAAACGGGTGGTGGTGATGGTGAGACAACCACGTGAAATGAACTTAATGCCACTGAATTGTACACTTTTTAGGTAAACTTTATGTTCGGTATATTTTACCATGATTTTTTTTTTTAAGTTTCCCTAAAGGCCACTCTTGCAGACATGACCCTTGACAGTTAACAGTGGCTATTGATTTGCCTGTAGCTTTCATCAATAGCTTGGAAGCGTCACCTCCTTGTCCAGAACCCAAGTTGCTGAAGAGGGGCATCCCAGACGCCTCCAGCTCTCACCTCCACTCACAGCCCCCACCACTCCTGGGCCCCCACCCCGAGAGCGCAGTGATGGACCGTTGGAGCCTGACCCCAGCAAGGTCACCCCACAGGGCTTTCTGTTCTAGTACCAGCAGGATGGGGCCAGGAAGACAGCGCCCAGAGGGTCTGGCTGTTTCCACTCCACGTTTTAAGAAGGCTTTTAGCCTAAACTGAAGCCAAGTATGCTTCAGGTAAATATTTGCCTTGCTTCTCTGTGCCCCCCGGGGACCAGGCCTGGGGCCAGATGAAAGCAGCAAAGAAAGAGGAATTTATGCACTGAGAAAAATTGGGCAAAAAGCAAAGCCAGATGTTCTGCCCAGCTGTTTCGGCCACAGCTGGTCACATTCTTGAGGACCGTATGTGACCTCCCACCATGTGGGAGGTGGCCCCCTGCAACAGGACACCGCTTCTGTCTCATGGGGAGAAGGTGAAGGGCATGGGTTTGCCGTCGGAAGCCTGGGTGCCCGCTCTGCCCTCTGAGCTCAGCTGGAGGGCACAGTACTCACGCTGGTGCTGGGGCTGTGCTCCTTGCACTGAGCACAACATGGGCTCCACGGATCATGAGACTGAAGGAGGAGGAAGAGGATGAGGGAGTGATGGGGAGGATAGCAACCTTCTATCCAGCCAATTCCGGTCAGTGAAGCTTTGTGGGCACGTGACTCAGATGGTCAGTCAGGGCTCTTCCCTTTCTGGCGTGTTTAGAGCTTGATGAAAAGGCTTCCACTTTGGGGTGTGACACTGTGAACACTCTAGTAGACCGCAGGGACCACCATTCTACTGTGGGCAGGGCAACCTCTTTACTGAAAGACAGCAGAAGCCACTAGAATCAAATGAGAAGAGACAAAGAATCTAGAAGACAGAGCTTGAGTCCCTGGATCCAGCCATACCTGCAGCCAAATACTCATGAGCCAGCAAATTTCCTTTTGTTTCTCAGCCAGTGTGCTAGCTCATTTTGTTTCTTAGGCTTCTGCACCTGCTATAGAAAAGCCCAACTGATAAGCAAGGATTGTCTGGAAGGAGAGAATTATCTGCCTGGGGCTCAGGGCCTCTCAACTGTGGGCCTCATCTGACTGGGAATTGGGGAAGAAGAGGTGAGGATCATCCCCGGACTCTGCAGCCAGCTGCTCTGTCAGGCCTTGGGTCAGCCATGCACTAGCGATGTGGACAAGGGGAAGTCGCTTCAGTTTTCAGAACCCCCACTCCTGCAAGAGGAGATGATAATAGTGGTACCTCCAGGCTTATAGGGCTGCAGGGGGACACGAGAAGCCATCAGGAGCTTCCCTTGGGCCTCCTAGTCCCCATCATAGGGCTCCTCACACTGCCCTGGGGTCATCTGTAGATTTTCTATCTTTTTTCTCAAATTGGGAACTACTTTGGGGCAAGGATCTTGTCTGTCCCATTCATCACAAAAAGACCCTCACTTTTGAAAGTTTTGCACCCAGTCAATAAATATGTTGCTGAGGCCATGCACCGCTGACAGTGGCTCACCCAAGAAATATTTACACAGGTAAATGCTAACGACCTCTAGGACGCCCCCCCCCGCCCCCCCCCCCCCCCCAGTAACCTGCAAGATCATCACTTTTCTGCGAGAAGCCCAGACGGCTGGCACCCTTCTGCCAGGACCCAGGTAGCGGGTCCGTCTGCTATGGGTTTGTCTGCCCTGCCCACATGGGAGGCCTTTGGGGCAGGGACGTGGTCTCCTTCCTGTGAGAGCAGAGGGCAGCCCTGGGGCGCAGGGAGACACTGTGGATTTTGACACTTGAATTCACATTTCTAAAGATCTAAAGATCTCCCTGAGTTCCTTGGTGTGTGTGTGTGTGTGAAGGGGTGCATGAGGGAGACAGGTGGCAGCTGGGGGACTGGTTGGGAGGCAAGATGGCCACCCAAGTGGAGAGGGACAGCAGTGGCCTGGCCTCAGGGGGGCAGTGGGGCAGGGAGAGTGGACCAGCCAGCACTGAGTGTAGGAATGCGGACCCCAACTCTGGAACCCGGTGACCTCACACACCCTGGACATCGCCCCCGGCTGACTGGCCATCTTTGACTTTCTGGGCCTCTGTTTCTTCATCCATCAATGGGTTTCATCATAGAACCTGCCATTTTGGGTTCCCGTGAAGATTACAAAAGCCGTCGTTGCAAACCTGAGTGCAACCCAAGCCCTTTCCCTGGGCCTTACCATCACAAGCACTCTGCAGGGACGCCCCCAGGAGCCGGGGGCAGGGACTATGCTATTCATCATTTACGCCCAATGGCCCACACACAGGGAACATGCTCCAAACACTGGATGATCTGAATTACATGAAATAGAAATAGCTCATTTGGGAAACCACCCCAGGCAGCCTAGGTCTTCCTTTGTTGACAACATGTCCCTTTGGACCTGACCCTCCCCGGGAGTCCACGAATGTCCTCAATCCTGGGGACACCCTCAGCGCTCCCACTTCAATTTGCAGCAGAGAACAACAGTCGAAATTTTAATTTACAGGTTCTCTGTAAATTACCGCCTGGTCTGATTTATAATTCATAGTACAATATTTATTTCTAAGAGGAAATTAATTTTGGAAACTCAGTGGGTGATTAAATTAAATTGCAAAACCATTCCACTTGCTTGGGAGGGGGGAGCGGGTAACTGGTGATTATATTTAGAGATAAATGGGGAAGAGTCTATCCTCAGAAATCGTGTGGCGGGAAGAGGGGCTGCAGCTCACCCCTACTTGGAGGAGGGGGTCCTACAGCACGTCTGCTCTGCACGCTGGGGGGCTCGCCCATTCCTCACAGCTCTTTCCCAGCGAACTTACCACTGAGGATAAGAAAAGTGTAGCCTGAAATCACCTGCATCCAGTTCAGTGTCACTCCCCACTTTGCCTCTTGACTGTAAACCAAGCGTTGGGACAGACCGGGAGGTGTCCGTGCATGTGTGTGT
Organism: Spilogale gracilis; assembly: GCA_004023965.1. Lineage (NCBI taxonomy): Eukaryota > Metazoa > Chordata > Mammalia > Carnivora > Mephitidae > Spilogale > Spilogale gracilis. The sequence goes on from PITA01006722.1 coordinate 89,436, forward strand.
GTGTGTTTCTGGAAATGATTAGCACAGGAGTCAGTAGGCTGGGTAAAGAAGATGTCCTCGCTAGCGCAGGCGTGCAGCACCCAATCCACGGGGGGCCTGAACACAACAAAATGGCAGAGGATTGGCAGATTCGCTCTCTCTATCTGAGCCAAGACGTCCATTGGTGCTCCTGGTTCCTGGGCTTTGAGACATAGATCTGGGCTCTTCCACCATCGACCCCCCAGCTCTCCCCCTGCCCACCACATCCCATTCATTTTCGGGCCCCTGGACTAGGACTGAATTCTACCAACAGTTTTCCTGGGTCTCTTGTTTGCAGATGGCTAATCATGGGACTTCCTGACGTCCATAAAAGCGTGAGGCAATTTCTATCCTATGTCTTCTCCCTTGTGTGTCCTACTGATCTGTTTCTCTGCAGTACCGTGACTAATGCAGACTCAGAGGGTATCCCAGCTCTGAAAATGTTTGGCTCTGTCATTCTGCCCCCAGCCCCTCCTCTGCAAAATGAGGGTAATGGTAGTCCATAAGTACCCTGCGAGTTTCTTCAGTATTGATCGGAGAAATAGCTATTGTATGAGTTACTTACCGTGTAACTAATTACCCCACAGACATAGTGTCACATTTCTGTGGACTGAGAATCTGGATGGAGCTTAAATAAGTGGGTCTGGCTCAGCTTCTCTCCTGAGGCAGGGGTCAGGATGTTGATAGGCCCTGTATCATCAGAAGGCTTGGCTGGAGCCGGAGGGCTCATTTCCAAGATGGTGCCCTCACACGGCGGTTGGCTGAAGGCCAGCGTCTAGCTCCCTCCCACCTTGGGAAGGGCTCCCCGAGGTGTACCTTATACCACCCTCCAGGGCTCCATTAACATACCCCGTGTCAGCCCCCAGGCCTACCTTCCCTCATTTCCTTACACACAATGGGAGCATCCCAGGGTTACCTCCCAAAGGAACCCGTTGACCAGAGTCCTTATCCTGGGGCTGCTTCTGGGCCAGTTTCAGAAAGCTATGAACTCCAAATGCAAACACCCTAAGACAGTAAGGCGATGCATTAGGCTGTGCATACAGGTGTCTGCACACTGCACCTGCCCGACTCAAGTATGTCTGAGCCCACTCATACACGGGCACGTGCATGCATACACATGCACACCCGCACCAGCCAACACAGCGTATGACCCGTAATAGATGTTCAGCAAATTAGATGAATGAATAAACAACTGGCTTTCCTCCACTATAATCTCCCTCACGCTCCAGCGGTGTGGACATCAGACAGAGGTGCTCAAACAGGCAGGCGGGTAGGTCTCCCCACCCCCCGCGGGCAGGGACTTGCGCTCAGTCCAGGAGCCTACCTGTGGGCAGGAAGGGGCAGGGAGCCCCACAGCTTCCATTTCACAACCCCAGCAGGCTGCCCCTTGTCTGCTGGGGGCTTCCTCCCCCACTGGCTCGCTTGCTGGGTCCCCCACTCCAGCCCATCTGTTCTGCATGTGTGAGCATTGTCAAATTGTTGGAATAAATTGTCACTCCTATTAGAATGTTTATGTCTGCAGGATGACTCGTTTCTACTAAAGTGTACCTAAATAGTCTCGTGTTTGCTATAGAGATTGACATCTGTGTCTCATCTCCCCGCTGACAAGCAGCCAGAGATCGGGACCCATGCAGTCGCTTCCCTGTTCCCTCGCCGATAGCCTGCAGCAGCTCAGGGCTTGAGTCCAGGCCAGTGGGAGGGAGAACGATGCTGTCTTGCCCACCCTGCCCTTCACCAGCTGCACATATGGACACACACACACACGCGCGCATACAGAAATACACACACATGTACACACCTTTAGTTTTAGTACTTACAATTTTCTTTTAATTTTTTATAATTTAAAAAATACGTCTAATTTTCCTCTGACAGGATTTAGTTGGTAACACTCTCAGTGCCTTCCTAAATCTGGTCAATGCTTGTCTGCTAATCACATGCAGGCAGGGGACAGCCCAAGATGGAGCCCACACACACCCGGGGTTCCAGATGTCGCTGATCAAAGCAACAAGGTGGCTATAAGACACAGAACTTCCTGCGGTGACTCTCACTCTGCAGAATGGCTGGAAAATGAACTAATAGAATAACAATGCTGCCCAACAAATGTCTGCTGGTGTCCCTGTGACATTGACATCCATTTCTCGAGTAATAATGATATTATTTTTCTACTGCTGCATAACGTTATTACCACAAACGTAGTAGCTTAAAGCAACACACATTTGTTATCTCACAGTTGTTTTGATGGGTCAGAGTCTGGGTATGGCTGAGTTTGGTCCTTCCGCGAGAGTTACGAAAAGCAGCAGTGGAGATAGCTGCAGGGCTGTGTTCTTATCTGGAAGCTCAACTGGGGAAGGGTCCACTCCTAAAGGCATCGGCATGGTTCTTGGCAACACTCACGTGCCACTGCTGACCGACTGCCAGTCCAGGGCCGACCTCATGTCCTAGAAGCACCTGTACCTCCAGGCCCCTTGATCTGCTCTGCGGGCAGCTAACAGCATGGCTGCCTCTTTGGGATCTGCAGGAGAATCGCTCTCCAGTCAGCTCAGGCTGCAGCATATATAAACAACCTAATCAAGGGATGACATCTGCTTTCCTTTTGCGCTACTCCGTTGGCTAGAAGCAAGTTGAAACTTCCACTCAGACCTAAGAGGAGAAGACCACATAGGGGTGCAACTCAGAGACTCACATTAGGGTGTTTCTGCTCCAATTCATTTATTCTACAGGCTTTTCCTGAGGGTCCCCCCTCCATGTGCCTTCCCTGCTCCAGGTAAGACTCAGCCCTGATGAAAGAAACAAAAGGGTCTCTTCCCTTCCAGGGCAAAAGCCCTAGACAGACGAGAACAATAATCACAGTTGTAATTAAAGCTGTGATGGGAAGCCAGCAGGGGGTGACACGGAGTAGAACAGCACTTGGTTTGGCCAGAGTGATCAGGATGGACTTCCCAGAGGAGGTGACATTTCAGTGTGTACAGACTAAGTGGAGATGAAGTTTTATTTTAAATGCAATAGCAAGTGATAGAAGGGGTGAATCTAGGATGTGGCAGAATTCTGTTTGGATTTTCAGGTTACTTTTGTCTCTGTGGAGCAGGTGTGAGAACAGAGACTCCTAGGCGGAGGATTTTGTAGAGACTGCTGTGGCAAAGCTTTCTGGGAAGGAGGCTCTGAGATGCACATAGTAAGCATCAGGATAATCAGGGGGCCCTTGGGATCCATAAGAGGTGAAGGGGTTGAGGAGGAGGAGGAAGGGGTAGAGGTCCAGGCTCCATGACAGCCTCAGTCTGTCCTGGGGGCACTTGTCCTGAGTAGGGCCAAGTTGGCCAGACCTTGAGAGCCCAGCATCTGTCAGTCAGTGGACATTGGCCAGCCCAGGAGGGATGAGGCATTGGGCAGGAGGGCTGTCCAAGCTGAGGCAAGCTCCGGGACTGACCGCAGAGGGCTGCCTACTGATGGAGATCCAAGCAGCCGAGGCAGCCAGTCCCCTCCTGCAGGGATCTGGGAGGCACATCTGTGTCCATCACAGCGTCATGGCAGCCAGAGAGCCAGGGGCCCCGGAGGCAGGCGCGCTCCTGTGCCTATGACGGCCGTAAGCCCAGAGAAGCAGCCACCAGACATGGGCACAAAGGTGAAGCCGACCCAGATCCCTGTGGGGCTGATATACTCTTAAAATCCCCGCTGCGGCCCTATCTCAGTTCTGGGAGCTCTCCGCCTCCCTCTGTCTCCACCTCCTAGGCCCCGGACAGACCCCTTGGTTCCTCACCTGTCAAATGGGGTAAATTACAGGTCTTCCTGCAAGGGCTGAGAGAAAAAGAGGATGTCATCCTAACGAGGTCAGGACAGCACCTGCTTAGGAAAAGTCCCGAAAGCTGGCCGGCAGGGGTGCAAGGGACACGTTTCCGCCCAGGATGTCCACACTCCATCGCGCTCAGCACAGGCCTTCCCAACCTTCACACCACGGACATCTGGGGCAGGTCATTCCCTGTGAGGGGCCGTCCTGGGTGTGGCCGGCTTTCAGCACCCACCCACCCCATGCGGGGAGCACACCCCCCAGCCTTACGGACTCTTGACGACCCAGAGTGCCCCCAGACACCAGCGGATACCCCCAGAAGGCAGGAGGATCTCTGAAGGAGAAGCTCAGAGCCCACATAAGACAGACACGATCCACAACAGGACCCTGGAGCAAGAGAAGGTGGGGGAAGCCCTTGGGCTGTCCTCAGGTCTGGAGGAGCAGAGAGAACATCCCAGGCTTGGGGGTGAGCCTGGAAGGCCAAGTGGGGTGCCTCGCGGCTGGGCCAGCACCGCCTTCTCGAAAGCCTCAGTAAACACCAGGACATGAGTGACGCAGAGGCAAGCAGGACGCAATGCTCATCTCTGGCTCTGCTTGACCCCGTTCCCCCCACATTTCGATTTTTATCTCCCCCTTTTTCCTCCTCTCTCTCTATCATTCCAGATTATTTGTGAATAATCTCTCTTTGGGTTTCCCTAAACCCTTGCTTCCTGGGGCACTCAAAAAGGCCATTGCCTGCCCTTCTGGCAGCCAGATGCCCTTTCCCATGCCCCTCCCCCAACCCCGTCCTCGTGGAATATTCCACAAAGGGGACACAGAGCATCTGTGCCCCCGTGGCCTAGCCCGCACCCAGCCCAGGAATGTCCTTCCCACCCTCTCCCTGTGCCGTTCCTCAGGGGGTTTCTCCTGCCTTCAGCTGAAATAACACTAGGCCTGCATGGATCCACGCCTCTGCGGGAGAGGGGCCATGGAGACAGCCATACTCAGCCTGGGAAGCCTCTGAATTTCTGTTTACCGACCCGCTGGCCAACATCCGGCCGTGGGGTCCTGGCTCCTGCCAGATGTACAGCCTTGCCAACCCAGGTTCAAGGGCTTGGTCTCTGCCAGGTTTCACACTCTTTGCGGCCATTCCCGGCCACCGCGGACCAGCTCCATCCTTGTCCCGTCCTCTCTCTCAGCGCCCACCGTGATAGCACAAGGCAGCCAGGCTAGGAAGAAAGCACAGTGGCCCTGACTCATGGAGCTGAGGCATGGAACACAGGAGCCCTTCTGGGTACCTGTCACCCTTGCTTGCCACATTCACTTGGCTCCGAATTGGTCAACAAATAGATTCTGAATATGAGTACTTCTTTCAGAAGATCCCACGGTGCAGCAGCCCACACCCTTTCCTACCCAGATACCTGCAGTTGCCCGCTTCTGGGCTCCTGGGCCTGCCTGGCCCTCAAATCTGCATCTCAGCAGCCAAAATGTCCCATTAAGGTGCATGTTGGGTCCTAGCACTTCTTCGCTCATGATCTTCCCAAGGATTCACATCTCATGACATCTTGGCCATGACCTAGGTCCTATACCACCATCTCTTGCCTTTTTGCACACTCTGCCCACTCTTCGCCAGGCTCCCTCTGCTCTAGCCCGCCTGCCTCTTTGCCAGTCTTTCGATGCCCCAGGGCCTTTGCACTGGTTGTTTTGTCTAATTGAAATAGGCCCCTTGCTACCCCAGTGGGTTACTCCCTTATTTTATTTAGATTGTTACACAGACACTGCCTTCCCTTTGAGGTTTTATCTAACCACCGTACATCTAAATGGCGCACACACACACTTGCACACACACTCACACACACATACACATCTCCCCTCCCAGCTTCATTTTTCTCCATAGCACTGATCAGCACCAGGCAGCAGAGAGTCCAGCAGCAACCCCCCTACACACACACACACACACACACACACCCAGGACTTGCTCTTTAGAAACAATTCCAGCTCAAGGTTCCCCTTTTGGTGTTTATTGACTACTGTGGACTACGAGGGTCTCTTTCTCATGGGTAAAGCTCCATGGGACCTAAAAATATTCACAGTAGCTGCCGTTTATTCCAGGGTCACTGCATCCCAGCTCCACATGAGGGATCTGATGACACCATCCCACCAAATCCTCAAGTCAGCTCTCGGAGATTGGAAGAGATAGGGATGTCATCCCTCACAAGCACCCAAGTACTGGGGACTCATGCCCACAACCACGGAGCAGCTCCCTGAACCCTAAGTCTAAATGCTAGCCATTCAGGCCAGAGCCAGGGCAGGTGGGCTCCAACCGCGGGAAAAGACACCCTCGGCCAGGCCAGGCCCCGGCTCCTCCGCTGGGACAGGTGCTGGCCTGGGCTTCACTTGGGGAGCCTTGGCAAGGCTTTTGGGGTCCGGGGCCGGGGTGGAGGCCTTGCTTGGGACAAGGAACAAGGGACAGGGAGCTCAGATGTGACACTCCACCCTTCTGGGTCTTCGGCCAACAGCTCTCCAAGCTCATGGATTCTAAGACTGCCCAGGCCTCCTGGGAATTTCTTCAGGGCTCAGAGTAGAGATCTGGACCCTTTGAACAGCAGGGGCGATATTCTCCAGGCACATCAGAAGGAGGAAACTGGTTGGGAAATCAAAGCCTTACCTACCGTCCTTGAGGGATCTGAAGATCAGTCAGGGCGATTTGGCTTTTAGGTAGCTTTCTGTGCCTGCGTGCCTGTGTATGTGAATGTAATGTATAAATCTCATTCAAGATCCGTAGGCATTTGTTGTTCAACCTCATAGTAGAGACTGTCTTCCATGTTTGCAGATGATGCATCAAGATAAGAGTGGAATTATTCAGAGTAATCATCCTCAGCACTGAGCTGAGCTTGGAATGTGTGTGTGTTCTCTCATTGACTGCTCACAACTATGCTGGCTATGGGTGCAACAATACCCCCATTTGACAGGTAGAGAAACTGAGGCTGAGAAAACTAGAGTAACTTGCTTGGGATTGCAGAGCTGGGCTTGCTGTCCCGGCACTCCCTCCTAGGATCTCTCAAAGCAGAGGTCGGCTTCCTGGTCAGGCTAAGAAGGATGGGCTGTGTTCTTTCCTTATATGAGCGATGCAGCACCCACGGCCCCCGAGAGGACCCAGGTGGCATGCAGACCGCACCGGAGGGAATATCATCTCGCAGAGAAAGAAAGCTCGTTCCCGCAGGTCCTTCCTCCTTCGTGGAGAAAGTCTCATGGGGGTGCTAGCGTGTCTTTAACCTTTTTCTGACACATGAGTAACGGCAATCACCAAAAAGGGAGCCTTGTACTCAGAATCTTCGCGGGCGACCATCTCTGGCCAACGTGATGAATAACTTCAGCCTTATCTTCATGTTCACCTTTTGAGGAGTACCGTCTATTGGCAGCCCGGGAGCCTGGTTTCCCAAATACTGTAATCACAGAAATTTCCCACTTTGGATACATTTATTTGACTTGAGAAAGCAGAGTGCCTTAATGTAAAGAAATCTATGACAGAAATAATACCTGTCCAAAAATAATTGAGGCGGATTCAACCCCATTCTAGCCCGGGTTCTGCTGGAACTAACCACAGGGCTGCCAAGGAAGGGAGAGAAAAGGTGAAGTTCAAGGTCTTTCTGCCTGGGCTGTAGTGACATTTGTGACCCGAGCATTCGTTCTCAGAGGCGAGGGTTGTTCTGTGCCTTGTCAAGTGCTGAGCGGCACCCCTGCTCTCCCTCCACCAGATGCCAACGGCACCTGCCACCCCACGTAGTGATAGTCAAACGTCCCCAGACACTGCCGCATGTCCTGGGGGAGAACTGTCATTCTAGTGGCAAGAGGGGACCCGGGGAGGACTTGGAATCCTCTCTCGCCATTGACCTGCGGAGGAACAGAGCAAGAAGGCTACAGGCCGAGAAGGCTCGAGGGGAAGAGGGAGGGCAGCAGCCCTGGGGCGTGCCCACACCTATGTCTCTGAGCTGCTGAGGGTCATGCTGGGACTCACAGAGCCCAGGAGGGAAGAAGCAGAGGCACGGGAGCTGTTGAGGATGTTGTCTCTGCCTGCGTGTGTGTAGCCGGCTTCCCGGAGAGACTGCAGCTGCACGGTCAAAAATACCCTTGCTGTTGTGACTCAGAGAGTTGCTGGGTTCCTCTGCATAGGCGGAGGCCGCAGGGGCGGGCGCCCGCGAGGGGGTGGGCTGGGAGGTGGGGAGACACCCGGGGAGGAGAACAACGAAGCAGGAGAACTCACAAGGGAATTAGCGTCTGAAAAGACAAACGGATGAGGGACGCCTGGGTGGCTCAATTGTTAAGCGTCTGCCTTCAGCTCTGGTCATG